>MJUU01063290.1:0-14329 GCA_002080025.1 Modiolus philippinarum
CAAACAGGGAGTGCGGGGATAGCTGTCGTTTCCGACAACATCTAGTTTTATTTATTTGTGTATTATATTTGTTTCTTTCTTTCTTAAAATAAATATACATGTTATAATGAATGAATTATAAATACATAATGCATGTTTTATGAAAAATGTATTTGTTTATAATCTCTTTTGCTGTCATCTTGTACTTGTATATTATTATTGTATGAAGTACATCGGCAAACGAATACCGAAGCAAGAACAGGGAAAGGGGAAATTCCAAAATGATAAATCCAAAATCATGGCAATTCACAGCAACACGAACTGAGACAGTATGACAAAGACAAAACAAATAAACAAAAATGAACAAGAACGCCACAAAACTAAAGCACTAGCAGTGTGAACCCCTATAAAAACTGAGGTATCATCAGGTGCTCCGGAAGGGTAAGCATGATCTGCTCCACATGTGGCACCCACATGTGAAGAGGATTATGTACGTTGTAATAACGTGTATCCAATCCAATTGTTCTTTTTTGACAATAAAATAAGTTTAAACCAAACCAAATTTCATTGAAATCGGACAATGTTGAATTTTCTTGCCCTTTTTCCATTTTGAACATGGCGGTCAAGGAATTCTTTTCAACACCGGTTTTGAAGTCGCAACATCAATATTTATTTGGAAGCTAAATTTCATGGAAATCAGACAATGTTGAATTCTCCCACCTTTTTGGCAGCCATTTGAAAATAACGGTCAACGAGAAACTTTATCATCGGTTTTGAATTTGCGACACCAATACCTATTTGGAAACCAAATTTAATTGAAATCGGACAATATTGAATTTTCCCGCTTTTTTGGTGGGCATTTTGCAAATGGCAGTCAACGAAGAATTTTCAAAATCGGTTTTGAAGTCGCAACATAAAATTCTATTTAGAAACCAAATTTAGTTGAAATCGGAAAATGTTGAATTTTCCTGTCTTTTTTGCCGGCCATTTTAAAAATGGTGGTCAACGAACAATTTTCAACACCGGTTTTGAAGTAGCGACATCAATATCCAAATTTCATTAAAATCGGACGTTGATTTTATTCCTGCCTTTTTGAATACTGCGGTCAACAAACAATTTTAACACCAGTTTTGAAGTCGCAATATCGATATCTATTTCGAAACCGAACTGTTTTAAAATCGGACAATGTTGAATTTTCCCGCTCCTTTTTTGGCAGCCATTTTGAAAATGGTGGTCAACAAACAATTTTTTTTAACACTAGAATTGAAGTCGCCACAGCATGGCATACATTTTATCAATTTACACTTAACCTTCATCTTCTATAGTTTTGGAAATAAATAACCAAATACTTTAGTTTCTGTTATTTATTTTCTGCATAAAATACGAAAAATATGAAAATTTTGAAAATTCTGTGAAAAAGAGCTATTACTCATACCAGGGTTTTTTCTTTAATATTTCAGGGTGGGTAGATATGCTGAACATTTTTGTAATTTACACTTGACCTCTATCTGTTAAATTTTTTGAAATAAAAATGCAAAAATTTTGCATAAAATACGAAAAATATGAAAATTTTGAAAATTCTGTGAAAAAGAGCAATTACTCATACCAGGGTTTTTTCTTTAATATTTCAGGGTGGGTAGATATGCTGAACATTTTTGTAATTTACACTTGACCTCTATCTGTTAAACTTTTTGAAATAAAAATGCAAAAATTTTGATAGTTTTTCGGAAAAGGGCTATAACTCCTAGATGGGTTAGATTTTCTTCAAAATTGCACGGTAGGTGGATCTCATCATGCTGATCATTTTAATCATTGTCAGATTTTTGATATCTGTAACGGTTTTCGAGCTATCGCCCAAAAACTGCAATTTGGCCCCTGTTTTATTTTTAGCAACGGCAGCCATGCTGTTTGACCTGCCACCTAATCGAACACAATTTTGAGAAGCCATACTCTGGTGATGATTCAGGTCAAGTTTGGCTACATTTTGCTCAGTGGTTTCAGTTTAGTTTTTTGAAATTGTTGACGGACGGACAGACGGACGACAGACAATGGACGAAGGACGCATACTGATGGCAAAAGCTCACCCTCTTATAGGTGAGTAAAAAATGACAAATTCAAACTGTATTTTGAGTCATCATTTAAAAAATAAAAATATGTTAATTTTTAAAGATTACCTTTGCACACTGGTCATTCGGTTAAAAGAGTGAATTGTCCGTTAACTTTGTTTTATATGTGGTTACAACGGTGATGGGTCCCTTGGCTGGAGTAGGTTACAGTCAGTTGATGAGAATTAATCGTAATATCAACATAAATGTCAATCAAAATTTGCTTTTTTCATATCGCATGCAATTTACAGAAAAATAGTGAATGTGCCTACCAGTGTAAAAATAATAGATGAATATTGTTGTGATAACATTTTTTGTGGACCTTGCTCCATTTAAACGTATTTTAGAAAGGCGTGTTACTCACCACTATATTTTGACCTTTGCAGATGTAAACAAACTTTAGGTTTTGGTGTGTTATGAGAAAAATATCAAAGGAAACACACATTTATAATTATCCTATGAAAAATATGAATTAGTACCACCCACTGCCTTAACAACATAAATTACTGATTTATATAAATGAAGATAATCAAGAATTATTGAAAACCCAGTCAGTTAATCGAAAGGCCCCGAAACTCAGTCCGTTAACTAGGTCAGTTGAGAGTAAATATAAAAGTTGTAATTTCGTTCGCCGAAGCAGACTCGAAGCGAGGGTTATTATCCATTATCTTTGGTCGTTTACCCGTGTCGTCTGTTCGTATCTTTATCTGCATTTGAATTTGTAAGCCAGCTTCCAACTAAATTTTAGAATATTAAAAAAGCAAGTTTTAGTTGTAGAGCATCTTTCAGTGAATGGTCTTCCAAATGTTTAGATTTGATCTGTACTGAAAAAAGAATATGTCGGAATAGCCATCTGCAGTAACTGCATGTAATAGTAACTTCGGTATTTTAAAAAAGGTTAACCGGGTCTTTAATTATTGATAACATATTCCAACCCAACTTATAGGTACATATAATCATTTTGTGCACCTTTTACTTGAAATATCATATTTCTGAAATTAGAAGTCAACAGATTCGAAAATAAGTCTTTGATAGATTGCATCTTAACTTTCCGGAAGTCAGGTGAATAAAAGGATATGGAGTAAATGCACATGAGACAAAGTCTCTACAAATACATGGTAAAAAATAAGCAAAGGAACAACGCTTTTATTGTTGTTCTTCATCTTGAAGTCACCATGAGGCCTTCAACAATGAGCTTTGCTCATACCTCATAGTAAGTTCAAGACGGCCCCTAGCACCGGTTTAAGCGGAATTCTTTTCTAATTGTCGAGCAACGCCATTATCGATCACTGTATGATATATTCATTTTCTGATGTTAGAGGGTCCCTAGTCAACAGGAGTTCATTCCAAGATGCCATTCCAACGTCCAGGTAATCAATGAAAAAATGGCACTTTGCACTTGAATTATTATTATACTGACTTTAGAAGTCCACAGAATCGAAAAAGCTCATAGTCACATTCAAAATAAACTTTTTAAATGGGGGAACACAATTACTGAACTATGGTGGCTTGTTTGTGCTATCTCGTTTTTTCGCCTTATCTCCCCGAAAAGACGATAATTATCGGGGCGAGAAATTATAACCCGCTAATTATTGATCTTAATTAACTGTCTTTTCGTCTTGTCGTCTTTTTGTCTCGCAAAATATAATCTTTTCGCAGAGCTAATTTGAGTCTTTTCGTCCCGAAAAAATGAAAAGATGACAAAAAAAAAACGAAAAGACGACATTTTAAGGTCTGTAATTAGCAGGTTTTAGTTTGTCGTCTTTTCGTCTTTCTGCCCCGCTAATTTAAGTGTTTTGATCTTTTCGCCACACTAACTTGCGTCTTTGTGTCTTTTCACCCCGCTAATGTGCGTATTTTGCCCCGAAAAGACGACACAACGAAAAACGAAAAGACAAAATGGCAGAAACAAGCCAACATAAGAATCTTGTTGCAACAGTTTAGTACGTCCATTTCTTTTTTTTATATACAGACTCTGAACGAGCAGAAAATAGCTAACTTATTAATCCACAACTACATCATGACTTTAGATTACATTAGTCACTTTGTTTGAGTGTGGAATTGTCAAATACAATCTGATGAACATTGTGACTCTTTGTTTATAACTGCGGATTAATAATATCAGGGAAGATTCTGGAAGGTGTTTTCCATACGGGCCAATGTTAAACTTTGATACCATTGGTGGGTATCTTGGATGAGTTGATGATCTGCCAGGAGTCATTTTGAAGGGAACTCTTTAAAGAATATTGTGAAAAAGTTTAAGTTAAAAGTCAATTGAAGGAGATTTCACTAAAGGTATCTTCCCCACTGACGGCTATCTTCCGGCTCATCCCATCTCAGACCTATAGTGATCAACTTGTGTTAAATCATTGAAAGTATTCCACTACTGCCCAACATTAAGCTATATTTTCCATTGTTGACCATAATGGACTTACTCAGACGTTTGTGACTTATTTACACAATAAAATTATTATGATCAAGTTTGGTATCAAATGGGCAAAAGTATACTAAGGGAGAAGCTAGATCTGTAAATGTCTTTTTATATGGTCAAATAAAATAATGTTCGTAACCGGTTGAAGTCTTGGTTACAGTGCAAACCCGACAAACATCTTTTAACAGTGGTAGTCACAGAGGAGATCACTGCTGGTTGCTATCAAAATTAAAAACCTATAAAATACGGGAAAACAAAAGACAATTTTCAATAAGTTTGGTTCCAATTATTGATGCAGTTTCAATGGAGAAGATCGTTGTGCTAGCTTTTTAAATAGAGTCCAACGTTAATTTTTTTCGTTGGCAGCCATCTAGAACAGAATAGAATTTAATTTGGTTAAATCCAATATACATAGGATTGATACCAATACATACAAAATATCACAAGCATAAAATAGATAAAAGTAATCATTACATAAAGAATAATAGCCCTGTAAATGTCCAACACTATAGCCATCTAAGATGAGGTGAAGACTTGCAAGACACATTTTAAGGGCCAACTAATGACTTAATCACCGGGTTTGGTTCGTTTTGGCCAGGTTGCAAAAGAAAAAAATGTTTGTGTTTTCCTTAAGTTCCAGTGTTAAAGAAACTTGCTGTCATTTGGATGAGGTGTGGACTTGAAAAGTGACAGTTCGAGGATTATTGTGACCAAGTTTGGTTCCAATTGGTTTTGTGATTTCAGAGAAGATCTTTGAAGAATGGTTTCCGATGGAGTCCAAAGTGTAACATTTGTGAATAGGTTTGGTTTAATTGACTATGATGTACCATGAGAGAAGATCTTTGTATACGTTTTCTTATAGAGTCTAATGTTTAACTAAGTCTCCTGCTGGCTCTTTCTTGTATGAACTACGGACATTATTCACGCATTTTAAAAAAGAATCCAGCCAATAACTATTGCCACAAGTTTGGTTCCAGTCCCCTGTGAAGCCCAATTAACAATTATATTCTGTTAGAAGTGCTATAGTTGTTTCATAGTCGTTTCTGGCCACCACATGGATACGGTCTCATATCCTCCGTCGGGTTAACCAATCAAATTGCAGTATCGGGATATTTCACCTTATCAGAGATTCAGGTATAAGGTCTTTACCTACATTCAAAATCTGTAACTATATTTCTTTTCCATAATGTCATTTAATTTATTTCCTGAATTACTCGAAATTCACTCTGTGCCACAATCTGATTTTCTCGAAGTACCACATCTTCGCAGTAAAAAATAAGGGCTTTCACTTTGGCTATTTACAAATTCTCAAGGTGTTGATTTTTTTTTTGGAACATACATTCAATGCCCTAATGACCTATAGTATAACTTTCCTAATGTTTACACATGATTTGCTGATGTTTTTCTATATAAGAAGTCATGAAAAAAATCTGCAAAAATTATGTTTCCTGCTAGATTTTTCTTGTCTTCAGTATCTATTTTAGTTCACCCGGCTGAGAATATTTTGGCTTACAGTTGGACGACCACTTCAGTGTAATATCGAATAAAAAATCTTAACTGCTAAAATTTAGCAGTTATTGGCCAACCCCAAACTAGCATTATACAATACGTTAACAATAAAGGATTATGAATATGGCAAATACTAGTATATATTTTGTTATGGAAATGCGCTGTGATCAAATCATCGAATATATACGTTCATAAGTTAATATTTTGAAAGTTGCTTATTCCATAAATACTTTTTTTCACTTTCTGTGTACTGTGTTGATGAAATTACAGTCTAGGGTAAAACTTAAAATTATCTTGATATAAAGTAACCGGAAAGATATGCAAAAGGTCGTATGTTCATCATCTTTTTAAACAGGAAAGCATTGCCGGCTACAAACTCATTAACTGTCTTTTGAATTGTAACAAACTCATTAACGGACAACAAATTTGTAATAACCATTTTAAACCCTTTAAAATGAACAATAATACTTGAGTCTCTACAGTTAAACTATTCTACATTAGATCTTGTGTCTTTTACAAAAAAAAACCCTTTTTCCGAACAAAAATCTTTTTCTGATTGATATTTGTAGAATTTGTTTTCTGACAATATTTTGAAACTTATTTTAAAAACAGTGATAGCTTACACTAGTGTAATGATAATCGCACTGGTAGACAAACGCATTTTACGAAATAATGATTTATAAACTTAAAGTCGAATTTATCAAAACATTTCAAGACATAAATTGAAATTTACTCTCAACTGACCCGTAACCTACTCTGATCAACGAACCCTTCGCCGTAGTAATGACATATTAAACCAATCAACGGACATTTCACCCGATTAGCCGAATGACTAGTGTGCTTTGTAAACCCTTACATAGGTAACAAATTACATTTCCTAAAAAAAAAAATGCGATTCCTTTATTACGTAATATTTCGGGAAAAACATTAAAATCTTTCCTATTTCGGGAAATATTAAATATTTGGCGCTAGCACATGTAAATATAGATACATAGACTGGTGGAATAAGCAAAACATGAGATTTTTATATTGTAATTCATTTTTGAGCTTCTTGTTGGAAATTTAGCAAAGCCGTCATATTTGTTCTTTCGTCTTCAATTTTAACTACAGACTCAGAGAGCGATATAGATTGATCAGTTTCTAAATGTTTTGATTTGATCTGCACTGAAGTGACGTAAGTTGTCGAAATGCGCATATGCAGAACCTAAATTAACAGTCACTTCGGTTTTTTGATATTCTCAATATCTTGTACTTTCAATGTCTTACCTTCACGAAACAATGTTGACTTCCCTTCAGGATGTATACACCTTGATCCATCCACTTTATTATTTTTCAAATTTTCAAAACAGCATTTATCTACAATTTTCCTGATAAATTCTTTAGAAAAAGAAACTTGTAAAAATGTTGCTAAATCTTTTAAAGTCTGTTCTGGGGTCTGAAAAATAAATCAAGAAGAACGTCAGGGAAAAACGATTGCATCATTCTGAAGCATTTATCACAGTTAATTTAAAAAACAAAATACAAAGAAGAACTGAAACTTAATAAAACAAACAATGATTCTAAATACTGCCCATTTCTCGATCTAACTATCATCGTTGACTCTGGAAAAATTAAAACTAAAATTTATGATAAAAGGAATGATTTTGATTTCACTATTACTAATTTCCCTTTTTTGATGGCTACATTCCTGCAACACCATCATACGGGGTGTATATATCTCAACTGGTACGATTCTGACGATTCTGATCTACTCTTGACGACTTTAATGAACGTAACCTTACTATAACACCCAAACTATTACAACAAGGTTACAGATTTCATAGATTGATAAAGACATTTAAGAAGTTTTATAGAAGATATGAACATTTGGTATCTAAGTATAATGCGACTCGGCAACAGCTAATTACTAAAGGCATTTCTCACCCTCGTTTTTACGGAAATGTTGTCAAAAAAAATCCAGAAAAACTGGGACGTAACTTACATTCTTTACGTAATAGGGGATATTGACCGGATCTTCTTCATGATTCCGTTAAATTGGCTTTGGGATCCAATGACCTGAAGATTTTACGATTATACTGGCCTCTCACTGATACTGCCGATGTCTACTGAAATCCACGATGATTCTTTACCAAACCTTCGGGAAGTTTTGAGTTTGATTATTATTGGGTAGTGCGACAGTGTTTTACCAGCAGACAAGGCTCCTTGAGCTAGCCGGCAGTTTAGCGGCGAGCACTCTTCGACCCATCTTTCTAAATTACGTTTTGTCTATTCTTCCCTTTTCAAGATTGTGGTCATGGAGTTAGTGGTCTACCTATATTGGGTTTTATTTGTATGTTTATTGTACTATAGGGAAACGGGATAGAGAAAGGGGAGGTTTGGGTACCAATAAACCAATTTAACCCTACCACTGGCTGTTGCCAGTGCCGGTACCAAGTCCGGCTATCCCGAGTTCCTATCGTTATCTATGTTCGTCTTTTGTCATTTTATTTTTTTCTTGTGCAGTTCCCTGCTTGATTGTGACATGTGATTGTAATGTTCGGCCATTGTAAGTGTTTCCTGTTATCTTCCCTTCATCAATTGCTATAAATTATATTTATTGCCTATTGCCAATTCGGCAACTTGTGACTCTTCACTTCATTTGTTAGAGCGTAAACCGAATGCATTCGCATTCTTCATTCTGTTACAAATTTCTGAAATGAAACAATACAAAATTAATTTAGTTTTTAATTTTGAGTGTTTAGAGGTCGATTATTTTACAGAAAAAAATGAGTTTGATATGATGCATTTGCAACACATTTATGGAAACTGTAGTTATTTACTCATTGATTTTAGGAGTAGAGTATTATTTCTTCTACCCAAAGAATTTATTTGTATTTTTTTCTAATTTCTTCTGTTGTCCTGACATATTGCTAAAAAGAATACGAAACGAAAAGAAAAAGGAAACGAAAACGGTGACCCTAAATATTCTTTATATTGCGGGGATCTTCAGAACTTGTCGAATAAAATATCTTAAAAATCGTGAAACTTGTAATAAAAGAAGAGACTGTTGAATATGCATTAAAGGGAATAATTGAGAGGAAAGTATGTTTTGACTCATCCAGAAAATCATTTCCAAACATATTTGTGTATATGGCAGATATCACATACATATGACCTATCGAAATTCTGAAATATTCCTTTTGTTATGACAGAACATAACATGTACTCGAATTCTTGCCTGACAAAACATCAAATGAATACATTTTAACCCCCCCCCCCAAAAAAAAAGATACGAAGTGTAGTAATATATTAAACTTAATACCTACCCTTATAAATTGTTCATAATGTAGTGACAATACACTGTTAGGGTACAACTTCTTCAATTCTAGGAGTTCTTTAGTATCACTGAACCAACCACCATACGGTTCGTACCCTGAAAGTAAATATGTGAATGAATTACTCATAATATATATTTGACAACGGGATATACATATAAAATTCGTTATCAATAGGCTAGTAGAAAAGTAGAAAACCAATCTGCAAGAATTCGCGATAGGGTTCAGTAGAACAACGAAAAGGGCCTGCTCTGTATTGTTTAAAGTCGTACAAGGAAGGGAAATTGTCATCGTCGTTATGGTACATGGTAACATTTTTCTGGAAATCTCACGACGAGGTCGCAAGTTTTGTTTTGACTCGTGCCAATTTTTCTCGACATTAATGAAGCTAGTTCCCGACTTGTAAAGATGAAACTCCGTACTTAGTTTAACTATCTCAACAGCAATTTATCTCGCAAAAAATGCCGCTATTTATCAATAATAAACAGGATTAGATATTTGTACTCATTTTTGTCCAGTCATGTAGATATATGGTTTATTTGACCTTACTACCTGATTTGACATGTTCAACACGGCGGGTGTCATATAAGAAGCAGGAGATGCTTACTCTACTGGTGCATCTGATCTCACCCATGGTTTTTTTATTGGGTCCATGTTGTTCATCTTTGTGCGTATGTGTGTGTCTTCATTTTTCTTTTCTGTGCCGTACTCGTATAATGTCGCTTTGTTGTTTCTGATTTTGCCATTATCCTTTGATTATTCGCTTTTGATTGACTGTTCGGTTCTCACTTACTTTTATAAAAAATATTTTACAAAAGGATATGGAGTAAATGAACATGAGACCATAACACATATGTTAACTCCAACTGCAATAATTTTAATGAGCTGTATGGCCATTTCGGAAATTTATTCCTGATCAGCAGTGCTATACCCAAACAAAGGAAATCCATAATTTCAAAAAAATGTTAAAATGTATAAAACCAAACCAATTCCGAATAATCAGTAATATCAAATATAGCTAAGGACAAATTACAACCGTTTAAAAGGAAGCACAATTCGAAACCAACTTCGACTTCCAATTAAACGAAAAACATGTATTTAAACAAGAATAAAAATAACCAATACAATAGAAAATAAAGCTTGAACTGTTGGTCACACATACTGAGAAGATCGATCTGTTGTGAAGCACATGAAAAAGTGAAAATTCATTAAAATGAATCTTGTAAACTTCAATTCAGTTCAATAACACTGTCTAACAAGTTGTGAAATGGTTGGTTGCGCGTTAAGAACCAAATTATTCCGAATCAATCTTTTGAAACCAACCAAGAATGATGCTAGGCTTTACATTATTTAATTCGTGTATGACACTCGGTGGATGTCCTAAGTACTGGATTTGGTCTCTTGTTTCGATATTTTTGGTAATGAGTACTTCTTTCTTTTGACAACTTTTGGATTATGGCTTACCATTTTATTTGGTTCGAATGTTGCTGGTGAGAGGTTACTCCTTGAAACACGTGTATAGCTCAATGGAATTAACTGTTTATTACGTAACTTTGGTAGTTTTTGTATTTGGATGTTCTTTTCTTCCTTTGAATTAAAAAGAATTTTAAAAGAAGAATCAATGCTAATCTAGATCAGAATGGTGTCAATCCACTGACTCCACAATATAGACTCTGTGGTATTATATGTGATAAAGCACAATTTAGAGTGTTTAAACCTGTCATGACTGAAGAATTTCATAAGAGCAACAGGAAATTTTTACATATACCATTTATGAACAAATGTATTGACGCTATTAATCTAAGCAATTTACTTAATCACAAACAAATAATGCCGAAAATTCCTGTCTACTTCAAAAATCAATCAGTCCCATTATCTCCTACAGCTACCCCAACACCATCGCAAAGCATATATTTAATCACAGAAAAGCATTGCAGGACCTAGATATTGAAGTTTACTTTACAAATCCTCTGTCGTATTATTGTTCCAGTTCACCCTTTATATGCCACGTTATTACAGGTAATCTGATTATCATTTAACACGATGGATACAGGAAAAGTTTTTCAAAAGGCCCGAGGTTCAGAGCACCTCAACGTATCAACGAATCAAAATTTTAAGATCATAATGGACGCAGTTGAGGAATATTCCAGATCCTGGATCAAGCGTGAATCTGAAGTTGATGACATCAACACATTGTATTCGTTTTCCGATGTATTGTCAGAGTAGGCAAAAGCTATCCGGTCTTTAGTGTTACGTAGAATACACAGAATACTTCAAAATCTGTCTTCAAGGACTGACGCTGTATCGTGTCTTTCATCCCTTCACGAAAAGTATGTTGTCGTTCCAGTAGACAAAGCCGCAAACAATGTTGTTTTCGTGTGTAAAAAGAAATATTATTGCTTAATACAAGAACTTGCCGTAGATAACAGTTCAGGCAACCCCACATACAAAAATATTACTATGGATAAAAATAAAATCCTGGAAAATGGAGTCATTAGACATTTCTACTAACAACAAATCTAATCATTTGCCTTGTTTGTACTGGACACCCTAACTTCATAAGTGCCCGTACAAACAACGGTCCATTGCCGGCTCTTCTCATTTTTCTACTAAAGAACTGCCCATTATCCTAAATAAGATTTTGACTGCAGTGAAAGAAAGCCAGCAAAAATACTGTGATACTCTTTACTCACGTAGTTGCATCAATCATATGTGGATACTGAAAAATTCAAAAAACTTCTGAACAACTTGAAAACCAGATCACTTTCAAAGATCCACTCATTGGAAACATTCGATTTTTTCCTACCTATTTTACAAACAAAGAACCAAAGGATAACACACGATACTACAGTGATGAACAGGTGATCAGCATGCTGGAATTTCTCATTGACAACATATTCGTCCAGTTTGACTATATTTCATTAATATATCCACCAGAACTTGAAATAAAGGAAACTACAGACACTGACCATTCTGTTTCGTTTTTAGATTTACTTCTGGAGTTAGACAACAGTGGCAACCTCAGCACAAGAATTTATGATAAAAGAGACGATTTCAATTTTGATATTGTAAACTTTCCATATCTCGACAGTATCATGAGACAAGGCTTGTACATCGAACGACAAAAACATTATACCTGTGTGAAAAAAGTGTAGTGTTTTGACAAAATTAATTAATGGCTTTGACATTTAACACGATCTGGGCACACAGAAGCTATAGAAACTCGTCATATAAGCGGGAGGTTGATGCATTATTAAACCTGAGGTTGATGCGTCATTTTATTTATAAAATTCCCGTTCCAAGTCGGGAACTACTTTTTGTCAAAAATGTTCTGTGCTGGGTTGTGTTTCCTTGATTCTGCCGTATGTTATACGGATTTTCCTTACTGGTCTCTTCCTTTGATTGATTCGGACTTTTGTTGTCACTTTTCTTTGTACAAGACAACAGCAAAGACTACTGAAGACAAAGCTGTGGCTATAAACATGGTCTTGCAAACATTGTCAAATTTGAGAAGATTTCGAGAGGTAAGGCGAAACCGGGAAGTAAAAAATTAAATTGAACTTTTTTTAAAGATCTGCTGAAAATATTTACTATACAAGCATGTACTTGTATCTTAGCATAGCTACTTAACGACAAATAATTGAAAGAAAACTCAAACCAAAATTTTAATCTTCAAAAAAAGGTTAATTTCATTTGAGAAATTTCTTCGACTTTTTCACGGAAAATGAGTAATGCCATTCGAAAACAAAGCAGATGGAATTCAGGTATGTACATAGACTTTTCTGACAGAAAAAGGAGAGAAAAACAGTTTGCTTTATAATATGTATCGTAAATTCCGGCCCTGGGTTTAAAAGAAGCTGAAAGTACCTTCGTTTGAATGTTGCAATTTTACTTTCGTGTTTTTGTTGATGTTTCTTATTTTTGTTTTCTTTGTGAAAATTTTCAAGATCTCTTGACTTTAATTTTCTACTGTCGTTTCTTTTTAGAAGAGCGGCAATTATAAGTAAGATATAGATTGCTTAGAGTTGAAATTGGAGACTCAAACACTGTATTGACAAGCAAAACTTTGAAAGTAGATATGTCAAATCTTGCATAAGACTGTTATAGACTCGATTAACGGGCTAACATATCTATTCTTATTCACGTTACCTTTTCCAACGACAAAACGCTCGAAATATTCGGACCAGGTCCAGTCAGGAACCCCAGTCTTTCCCATCATATAAAGATAATTAGACACATGGCGATCCTTTGGATTTCTATTCAGATGCACAATCTTGTAGCCATTTTCAACGTGCTTTCGAGGGAGGTATCGCGGTGGCATATGCGAATGGAGCAATCGTGGCTCAGGAAGATTTGATGCGTTCTCCAAATCTAGAAGCATTTCAAAATTCATATCAACCAGAAGTCCTCCTTTGTTATATTCTGTTGTTTGTTTTGTCAATAACATCGAAATTATTTCGTGAACCCAGTGTGTACCTGAAAAAAATACAACTGATATATGAAATATAATGTGCATTTAATTATGATAAATTAACAGAAAGTAAACTATATGAAAAAACTATTTAATATTATAAAAAAACATTCTGTGATGAGTAAAAACGGAAGTGATGTCTTCAACGATGGATTGACACCAAGAACAGGCACATAACAAACCTAGCAAATTGATAAACAGTAACTGAAATCGTTTTATAGTGAGTTTTTATCTGTCGATGTTTTCTTTGATAATAAAATATCAGTTTCTTTATCGAGAGACCATCCATCTGTATTTGGCATTAATATATACATTTTCACCTAGAAATATGGCATAAAGTGACAAAATTGCAATACATTTTAGTATAAAATTGTATGTGGTGTCATTAATCTACAAAGTACAATCAATACCGTAGTTGCATTATAAACCGTAAATTTCGTTAAGCTGTACAAGTGTTTCAAGGAGTAACCTCTCATCAGCAGCATCACAATCAAACAATATGGAAAGCCATAATCCAAAA
>MJUU01063293.1:0-12407 GCA_002080025.1 Modiolus philippinarum
GTCTGCTCGAGTAACAGTATTATCTTTCAGAATATTGATTTCGGAACTTCTTTTGCCTATCTCCTTTAATAAATTCAATATTAACATTGTTCAAAGGTGTCACATTTGACAATTTCGACTTGGAGACACAATATTTTGTTAATAGTCACGTTGGTCCTTTTTTTCGAAAATTCCTCACAAGTATTCCTAAGCAAATTATGTGAATTGAAAAAAGTTTTAACCTTCTTTCAAAAATGAATCGTTCTGTCAATAAGTCTACTGAAAAAGGTTAATAAGCAACCTATTGAGGATCAAAAATATTATACAATTATGGCACTTTCACGAGATCAATATGGGGTTTAACGGAGCAATAAAGTAATATTGAACGAGGGTTTACCCCGAGTTCAATATTATCTTTTGCGCTCCGTTAAACCCCATATTGATCGAGTATAGAAGTGCCATAATTGTTTTATTATATTTGATTGACATTGCTGAAGTCAATGATGACAAACAAAAGAGGAGTGGTATTTCTATTGTGGGTGTAAAAGGGGTGTGGCCTGTAAACGTCAGTCAAGGTTAGTGTGCAATATGATGATTTATCATGATCAACTGTGCAATATGATGTTTTATTGAGTAGATACATTTCTATACTTTATACATAGAAATAAAAGTACAAATATAATAAATAAATGTATAGTCACTCATCTTCGCAGATCTCTTATCTAAAATCTTCATCATATTTGTTTATGATTTACGACCAAACATATCAATAAGGCTAAATTAGATAAAAACTTACTTGTGGGAATGCCTGAATTGCCAAGCTGATATATCAATATCACTGCTACCTTTTGCCTGTTTTGTTTTAGCACATTCTTTGTGAGGTAATGGTTCATTCTCATTGGAATAACAGTTGAATGTTACACTCTCTGCTGGTTGACTACCACCTGTAATAGGTCGGTGTCAGTTCATAAGGTTTTAATTATTTCTTCAACAACATATTATTTTCAAATTAGTATTTAACAGTTTTGATTTTGTTATTTGTCATATATCTAGGGAGAGGGCTTGTATAGGCTTTGCCTGTTGCCCAATCCCTTTCTTCATTGAATAAAATAAGTTTAATATTAAACATTCATGAAACAAAGCTTGGCAAATTAAAAAACAAAGGAACTACTCTTCGATTGTTGATCTTCTCCAGAAAAAAATATGTAGAATGTAAACAAATAAATGTAATTACTTTATATTTTTAACGAAAGGACGCATGTTTCAGACTGTATTATTATGTGTAAATGTAAAAATGGTAATAATATGACGTGATCAAAGGGCGTGGTGAAAAAAAATGATAATCTGGCGTCACTGTGAATTACAGTAAAAGGCAAAATTTCCGCAAAAAGTTTATTTTCGCTATTGATACATATTAGAGAAAATTTCTTTCGTGATTATATATTTTTCATTTCAAAAGTAATGAAACGTTACTGAGAATTTCGAAAAATCCTCACGAATAGGTTTAGTGCACCTGATCTCACCCATGTTTTTTATTGAGTCCGTGTCGTTCATCTTTGTGTGTGTGTGTGTCTTCATTTTTCTTTTCTGTGCCGTACTCATGTTGTGTCTCTGTTTCTTTGTTGTTTCCGATGTTGCCATTGTCCTTGGATTATTCGTTTTGGATTGACGGTTCGGTTCTCACTTACTTTAGGAATAAAAATCGCGAAATTTAAACCACACAAAATAACTCCTTTTACAGTATTTCTTAAGAAGTGTACCTTTATCGTGTGTCAATGTCATTGCAGCAGATATGATACCATACTTAAATTCCGTTACGAAATGGTTTTCACCATGTTTATCAAGTGGTGGGGGTTTCCCCAAATCAGGAAACTTTGACCGGAATTCAATTTCTGCTGATTTCCATGCCACATTATTTGTCCAGCGAATGGGTTGAGGTCCGATCTCATTTGGATCCACTGGTGTCGTGAGTATTTTATTTACTGGATCTGTAAGCTTCGCTTCTGCGTACTTCACATCGACGTCAACAGTTACTGAAATATAGTTTTAGAATTACTTTTGCAGAAAAAACTAAGTTTTGACAAAACATAAATGTACAACTGATGCGTTTTAGTAAGGGTTAACTCTGCTAATGCTTAAGGTTTTTGGCGTTCTTGTTCATTTTCGTTGATTTTTTTTTTGTCGTTGTAAGGCTGTTTGCATTTGTATTAAATAAATGTTTAAATTGTCATGATTTTATTTTTATTTTTGATTTTCCAAACTATCCCTTTTCCCCTTTTGCTTCGGTATTCGTTTGTCAATATTACATTTATTGAGTTTAATGGTTCTGTAATTCGACAGATAATTGATATTCCATATGGTACAGTTTTTTAATCATTATTAATGTTGGTGTTTTCATGACGCAAAGACTTTTTTAAATTTAACCAATACATTATTGTAATTAATTATTATGACTCTACATTTTCTCCTTGAAATACACTGCTTTTTTGTTGCTTACAGAATAATACATACATGTATGTAAATGACACAAGGTATAAAATCTGCTTTCACCAAAAAAAAAAAAAATATTAATAATAAAATAAATAAAATAATAATAATAATAATAATTCAAATTTGATTCTTTTACATTTTCACCACACGTGTGAAACATTTGGTTAAATTGTAAAAGAAGCCATTTAGCAAATTACTCCTTAAAATAACGGAATGACGAAATTTGAAAAAAAAAATCATACATACTCCGTTTCCGTTAAATAATAAACAGCCAGATATGGAAATAATTTTGCACTCTTATTTATTAAATGTCCATGCCGGTGATTAGCAAAGGTGACATCTTATTTGTATTATACTAAATGCAATAAATAATTTTACGAAAAAGTTACGTACTACTAGCACAGTGGGCGCCGCCAAATCCGTTCCAGCAGGTACACTTGGAAGCTAAATCTTCTGCACATGTCCCGGGATAACATCTGGTGCTGTTAGACCTCCAAGAGCAAGCCTCTGTAAATGTATTAATTGACTGATTGTATAGTTATTTGTAAGTTAATTCATCTTATCATAGTTTTTGCACTGGTAACATTATCTAATTTTGCGTCACCTTAAGCCACTTAATTAAGGTTATTTGTAACTTATCAAACTCTTAAATGTTTTGATGTTTTGTTTTGTTTTGTTTTTTTTTTTTGCAAATGTATAACACTTATATGTACTGTAAAGACGGAAATTCTCAAAATTGTTATATATGGAACAATTAAAATGTCAAGAAAATATCTTTAATTCACCAAGAATACAAGAGAACTTATTTTTTCAGCTTTCTTTAAAGCACGACTTGTAAATCAGAATGTTAATCTTATCATGTTCCGGGAATTGATCTTTATAAAATTCCCGTAATTAATCTAGTCAAATACTTCGAATTGATATTTATCAAGTTCCTGGAATCGACAGTTCTTGATTTGACAAAGAAAATTTGATATATAATTTTGTAATTTTCCAAATTAAATGCGTTGCTCATTATAAGTATCAAACCACCGTCACTTGTAACTTCGGTATTGAGTTATTTGTATTAACTTGAATCGAAAACTGCGAACTTCAGTTGGAAAACAGTTGTACCTTATCTACATTAAAAAATAATGATAAAAATAAAAATAAAAAATAAAAAAGGCAGTACAATACACCGTTCAATGCTGTCTGCGGCTTGATCTTTTAGTCTGTTTTTGATTTAAGAATTTATTGACAATTGTAAATTATTAGGATTGATAATCTCAGTAAAAGTTACTGAATATTTCCCTCAATATTTCCCTCTTTTTCAAAACACTATATGCCTCACTGATAGTGTGACGGGTGTCGCTAGCGGGGCAGGACATGCTTACCCTTCCGGAGCACCTGATGTCACTCCCGGTTTTCATGGGAGTTCACTCTATGAGTGCCTTAGTTCTTAATGTTATCTTTTTATTTCCGTGCATTGTAGCTGTCTCACGTCCTTGTTTTGTCTTTGTTTTTATCTGTTAACGTTTTTGCCATGTCTTTGGACTTCGATTTTTGTAGTCATTGCTTCCCTTGTTCCTCCGGTATTCTACTGCCGTTGTTTGTTACTTATTTCATTAATGTTTGTTTTTTGCTTTTTTTCATAAAGATATATAAGCGCAGTTTTGAAGGATCAAGCAGGTATAATATCGCTCTTTTCTAAGACCCGTGATACCATAAAGAATATTGTTCTGTATCTGTAATTCCTTCATTGGGTTTATACATAATGCATAAAATCTTGTTTATTTTTATTTCAAACATTCTTTTTTAAATGAAGACAGTTGTTGCTTGGCAAATTATTACTTTACTACAGTGGATTACAAAACAATATCAAACATTTTTCTTATGCCAAGATACACTTACGTTTACACTGTTTCTTATTATTGTATGGCAAGTAAGCTCTCCACGATGTCTTTGATTTGATTTCACCCTCACACCATTCACAGTGGTTATCATAAGGAGATGTGCACTGCCGGTGGTTACAGTGGTCAATTGTTGGACAAACTGTAAACATACATACGTACAAAGATTAGAATAAGTAATGTAATAAAACAGGCAGACTATGCTTGTGTATTGTATTGATGCCCTTGTTATCACATGAATAGAAGAAGAGATACAAGACTCGAAAACTCTCTTGTTACTGATGATATGCACAAAAACTATCTTGTAACTGATGATATTCTCAAAAACTCTCTCGTAACTGATGATATGCTTAAAAACTTTCTTTAACTGATGATATGCTCGAAAAATCTCTTGTAACTTATGATGTGCTCGCAAACTCTCTTGCAACTGATGATATGTTCAAAACTTTCTTGTTATTGATGACATATTCAGAAACTCTATTCTAACTGATGATATGCTCTCTTGAAAATGATGATATGCTCGAAACTCTGTGGTAACTGATGCCATGCTAAAAAACTCTCTTGTAATTGATAATATGCTAAAAACTCTCTTGTTACTGGTTACTGATGATATGCTCATAACTCTCTTGTAACTGATGATATGATCGAAAACTCTCTTGTAACCGATGATATGCTAAAACTGTCTTGTTACTGATGATTTGCTCGAAAACTCTCTTCTAATTGATAATGTGCTGCGTAAATTGAGTGATAGTAGAATTTCGAGAAAGGTGTCTATTTGTAGACGTCTTTTCAAGCGAAATTTAAGGTGGTTCGGGTCTCCATTTCCTGTAATACACAAAAATAAATTGAATTGAGTGAGATTGATCATACAATTTTAGTATATTCCGGCTATTGTTTTTTCTCAACGTCAATGTATCCTATAAATCAATCAAGACAACATTTAGATAATAATGTTTTCCTGTTACTTACTATCGCAGTAAGGCCCATTAGCATAAAACCCTTCATTACAATAAGCACATCTGTTTGGACTGACACAGCTTCCGCCACTATATCTCTGACCTCCGCGGTTTGTACGTGTAATAATCTGGTCATTCCAGTAATAATGATTACAAGCAGCTGATCTTATCTTCCCATCACAAATAGCTGAAAATGAGAATTATATGTACATGCAAGATTTTTCTTAACGATGTAGCAATGTGAAAATATGAAAATCTACAATTTTACTGTGAACTATAAATTGAAAGAGCATGAGTAAACAAACATCTGAAAATGAAAATATAAACTGGTAATGGACTTTAGAAATTTCGCATTCGAAAACATGCAGGAAATGGTAAAAAGATTAAGCCACTTCTTTATTTTGGTTTTTTCTTCATTAAGCTTAAGGATATAGAATCAGAATTTTTTTGATCTCTTTTGTTTCAACCGTTGAATGAATCCCAAATGTAAGCGGACATTTTCAACTAGATTCACGTCTTCCCGGATTTGACTACCGATTTTGACATTTTTTTTCCCCTAGATTGGCTCACTTACAGTGTGACGGGTGCTTTTAACTGAGCAGGACATGCTTACCCTTCCGGACCACCTGATGTCAATCTCTGTTTTATAGGAGCTCACACTGTCAGTGCTTTAGTTTTTGTGTTGTCTTGTTAAAGTTTATTTTGTCTTCGTTAGTCATATTTTCGGTTCCGATCTGTACTTGTTCATGTTTGAAAACTTGCATGATTGCGAAAGCTTTTGAAATTTAATCTTGGTACTCTTTGAGGGTTAGAGAAGTAACACGTACCATGGCCTTTAACTGGTTTTGTCTCAAGGTTAGAAAATGACATTAACCAATCCACTACCTAACAGACCTTTCAAAATCATGAATGCCCCACTGACCGTGTGACGGGTGCTTCTAATAGAGCAGGACACGCTTACCCTTCCGGAGCACCTGATGTCACTCTCAGTTTCACTAGATTTTATACTTTGAGTGCATGTTTTTGAATGTTGAGTTTTCTATTTCAGTGCTTTGTATCTGTCTAACGTCATTTTTTCTGTGTTTATCGTCATTGTTTTCTGTGTTAATCATCATTGTTTTCTGTGTCCTGGCCTCGTTTTGGCCATGTGTTTGGACTTCGATTTTTGTAAACTCCAATCCTTTGTTCCTTTGCTATTCTACTGCCGATGGTTTTGAATAATAAGGGAAACATTTTGACCGTTAACATAAATTTCTTTCATTAAAAACTTTTGTAGCACATGGTCAGTACAAACATATTACAGGAGAATGTACATTTGTTGTATGTGTAAGTAAAACAAGATTTTCACATGTTTAATTAAAGTAACTGAAGTAGTAGATAAAAGACAAGTGGTTATGTAACAATAAAAGGATATGAAGTAAATGCACTAGACAAAGTCTCTACAAATACATTGTGGAACAACGCTTTTCAGTTTGTCTGAGATATTATTCTCTAGAGTCTATGATTATAACCTATTCACGTTTCGAGTTTTATTCTTTTTTCAATCAACATAAGACTCATTATTTATAGCGTGTTTTCTATTAAATATATTGTCAATTTAGTTCTTCTGAGTTGCCATAGTCATTACATATAATTATGAGTAGTTACTACACAAGGGTATCTTCGTCCAAATTTTTGTTTAAAAGTTTTGTTAAAAATTCATCAAAAATGAGACATTTTTGAATTTATATACTTATTGCAAGTAAGAACTAGAATGGCAAAAGTCAATCGTTTAGTAAAATGTTTTGAAATAAAAATTTAAACAAAAGAGATATCTTCTTTCAAGGCTAGCAATATACAAATAAATCAAAGTCTATTTAATCATGGTGTTTTACATTGTACGAATAGACGAAAATTTATGAACTAAAATATAAACATATTGAACTTACTATAAGGTATGAGCAAGACTCAATGTTGGAGGCCTCATTGTGACTTCAAGAGGAAGAACAACAATAAAAGCGTTGTTCCTTTGCTTGGATCTACTACATGTATGTATTTGTAGAGACTTTGTCTCATGTGCATTTACTCCACATTCCTTCATTGCTTATATTCAATGAAAACGATGCTTTTATAATATCAATATCCATATCAACAATGTTATGATCTTGTTTGGCCATTTTGATCTTATCACCATCTGGACAGGCTTAACACAAATTTGTTAAGAGGGTATAAGATACAAGTTGGTTTTCAAGATAACTGACTAAAGGACGATCTAAACTGTTATATAGTTTAAAATCTAACAAGATCTCGATTAAATCTTGTTTGATCTGGACAAAATTAATCTTGATTGCCTTGCACGCAGTTATCTTGTGTGAATAACTGAACAGGTCTTGATTGTCCTTGAAAGCGATTATCTTGAAATACGACTGAATATCTTACACTCTCTTAACATATTTGTATTAAGCCTGTCAAGACTGTAGTGGATATTATATTGTAATACAATATAGACTTTCACGCTATCTTAAAAAGATTCCAAATATAACTAGATTTGCAATTGCAAGCAATAGCCGATGTCACCCCAGACTCCCCATTCGATGATTCCATGTTATTCGCAGCCTCAAAATCTACCTAGAAATCAATTTTTGTTGAAATCGGACAAAGTTGAACTTTTTACGTATTAAGGCGGCCATCTTGGAAATGGCAGCCATTTTGAAAATTTTTGTCGCATAGATTCCTTCCTCTCATCTTACTGAACATTTATAACAAATATGAATTACCTCCTCTTAGCAGTTCCTGAGATATAGCATCCCCAATTTTTCAACGTAAAGTGGCGGCCTCTTGGAAATGGCGGCCATTTTAAAAATTTTAAATGTGCAGCATATAACTTCAGATGGTGATGCAACTTTGTGCAAAGTTTGAAATCATTCTATTCAGCCATTTCAAAATAATCGCTCGGACATAATTTATTGGAAGAAGAAAGAAAAAAAAAAGAAGAAGAAGAAGAATAATCAGAAGAAACGTAGAGTAACAACTTGTCACCCCGACTACGTCTGGGGTGACATAATAACAAACAAGACAGCGAGCATTTCAAATTTGTTATGAACTGAAACAAATTTTATAACTACATAACGTTAGACATTTATGTACTGCAGATACAGTACTTTTAAGTTTTCAGAGTTTTCTGATACTGCAAGAGCTTTATTTTTGTGAAGTTCGTTTATTTCCGTTTTCTCTTTCTCTCAATGTTGTCTGCATTTTTGCTTATTCTTTTATTGCAACGTGTACAGCTCTTTGGCTTGGTGCTTTGTGTTGTTGCTTGCCACTATATTAAGTATTAATTAAAATGACTTCATACCGAACCGACAATCCGGGTATGATCCATCGTTTGACCATCCACTATTACAATACAGTCTGTAGTGATAGATTGATCTGAAAAAAAAAGAAATTCACAAGTTATTACACTCCTCCTACAATATTTTGTTAAACTTACCGTCTAAATTCATGTTTTAATGTAGAAATCTGACTACAAAGATAATTATACAAATGTACATTCAGGTTATATTAGCAACATCATGGCTATTTTGATTTTAACGGATGAGTTGTAGTATTGTCTTTATCAATACCCAATATTAAATTAATCTTTAAATTTACAATTTAAACCTCAGGAAGAAGCTGGATACCACTTACTACTGTAGAGTCTACAGTTTTAGCAAAATCTCATTTCAAGTACTGCATTCGGGTTTTTTGTTCTGTTTTCACATTTTATCTTATACTTTTTTATCTTTTTTTTTATTTTTTGAATTTATTATTTCAAATTGTGTTTTTAACATTACAGTCATTATTTATAGCGCGTTTTTCTTTCTCCTGAGTCGAGGTGTTACTAGATGTGAGTAACTCCTACATAATATTCTTTACTGGTGATATTTAGTTTAATCCTCAGGTATCTAGTTGTACTTTTTGACCAACACCAATGCATACAAAATTAATATATTGTTGAATTTTGTTGTGTGGCATTGGGTCAGGTAGGAAAAATGAAAGGATATGGAGTGAATGTACATGTGACAAAAACGCACACGATGCATAGAAAACTCCAGTTTATAAAGGACAGGGCTTTTATTTCTATCTACATCTTGATGTCGCCTGATGGTCTTCAACAAGAGGTGAACAATATTCACCCCCCTCAAGCGAGATCAAGATGGCCCCTAGTGTGCACTAAGCGGTATTCGTGACAAAAATTATATCAAGGTCACTCACAGGTTTGTTCGGATTAATTCTATCAAACGTGAAAACATAAAACATATTGTTTTATAAAAACAAATAGCACCAATTATGATTATTTTCGTTTTTAAGGCATGTTTTTTCATTCAACTGCTTATATCAGTAAACGATGCTTTTTAAAGGCGTTAATGTTTTACTGACAGTAATACCAAAAGAAGCTTCTTGCATTTAATAACACTAGCATTGGTATTCAAGGATATTACAGCATCACTTCAATAATACATGTAAAGAATATTTTTCCAATTTTAGTTAATCAATGCGATCAAATTGAATTATATTCGTATTTTTCTTATTTGGATTTGTATATATGTACAATAACTTCATAACGAATAAATATGATTTCATTTATCACTTACTTGTATCTGGTACATCGTCCCCACTTCCAAAAGCTGCACTTCACATGGTATTTATGCTCAGTAAAATGATGTGTTTTGCCAACATGTGCCCTGTAAAAAAGGACAAAAGATGATATTTACATGTCGAGCAATCCTTCCTTGCTGCTTATCATTTTGTGTAGTTCATACAGCATTAAGGCTGTGCAGGAGC
Organism: Modiolus philippinarum; assembly: GCA_002080025.1. Lineage (NCBI taxonomy): Eukaryota > Metazoa > Mollusca > Bivalvia > Mytilida > Modiolidae > Modiolus > Modiolus philippinarum. The sequence continues at coordinate 10,118 of MJUU01063293.1, forward strand.
ATACATTGTAGAAGATCGTAAGTTAAAAAAATCTAATTAGAAAAAAGATTTTGTAGAAATTCGTCTGAAATCGCCTCAAGTTTGTTCGTAGTTGGAATCATGTGTTTGCGTAAGTAATTGTGAACATTTAAAAACTAGGTATCCAAAGACAAGGTTTATATCAATATACACCGTAATGTATATGAGCTATGCTAAATATCACTGATCTTAGGAAATTTGTAATATGTGGTGCGGAGTCAAATATACCTTAAGAATCTTAATTCTCTCATTTCTGCTCTGTTTTAACGTTTTCAGAATGGAGTCAGAAATACGTTTTTTTATCTCTGGGGCAGTGATTGGTTAAAATTCAATAATGTCAAATATGTTTTCAGACTATTGTGACTCAATGGAAAAAGTCGACCATGCCCGATCACATCACATTTATTTCGGAGCCGCATAAAATGGGCCAAATTTCTTTTCGAAATCACCTTGTAATCATAGAGAAACAGCCTCCACAACCGTATCTCGTGAAAAATGACATCTCTATCCTCCACTGACGAATATGGACGTTTGAAATCTAAGCTGTATGACAAACATGATGATTTAAACTTCCCAATCGTAAACTTTCCTTTTCTTAGCAGCAATATACCTACCTCTACAGCCTATAGAGTTACATTTCAAAGTTAATTCGTTACTGTCGAGCTTGTAAGTTATACAGTAATTTTTAATAGAGCAAAATCACTGATACAAAAACTGCTAAGTCAGGGATTTCTTCAGTCTTTGTTATTTTCATCCCTTCAGAAATTCAATGGCCGTCACCATGACATCATTGAAATATATGACGTGTCTGTTTCCCAAATGAAAACGGACACTTTCAGCTAGATTTCGCGTCTTCACGGATTTGACCTAATCGTTTTTGACTAAACCTTTGATTGACTAACTGGCACTGTGACGGGTTCCGCTAGCGGAGTAGGACCTTCCGGAGAACCAGATGTCACTCCAAGTTTTCATTGGGGTTCACACCATTAGTGCCTTAGTTATCAGTGTCTTTTTATGTCAGTGCCTTGTATGTGTCTTTCTTTCTGTGCGTTCTCGTCTTTGCCATATCTCTTGACTTGTTCCTTCGATATTCTTTTTTATAGTGAGGTACTCAAATATTTAAAACGCTTGGATATATTGCGTTTAAAAAGTTGAAAATTTAACTATCTCTAGTGTCTATCTCTAGTGTAGAAATGCCGTTTCTCACTCGATGCAGTGGTGGAATCTATATGTCCCAATTTTTATAAAACGTAACATCTTAAAACTTTGACAAGATTTTAAAGTTAGGACAAAGTTTGACATTTTAAAAGACTGTAATACAAAAAGGGACGTAACATGTCATGATATAAATCTATTTGAGGTTTTAATCATTCAGATAAAGTCATGAAATATTTTTCCTGTATATTTATACATCTTGCCTCCCGATATTTTAATCAACTCAATTAAAAATAAATGAGTGTTTACTTGTATATATCTAATGTTTTCTTGTCATCTTGTTTTGTAGTGCCGTAAGTCTTAACTTTTAAGCCGATTTGATTAGAGACTGACTAGTGACGTGATAAATAAAATCGAATAATTATTGTTTCTAGGGCGAAATAACTTTTAAATTGCGCCTAGTAGAAGACAGGTTTAAGTACATGTAAAATTGTAATTCCGTCGCAGTAAACAGACAGGTACATGTACTATGAAGATTTTATTCAAGATGTGATATTATATAGTGTGGAATTTTTACATTAGATTAAAATGGTAACCTTTGGTAAAATATTCCTGCTTTATTGGTTCTTCTTGATTTTGAGAAAGCTTTCGATAGTCTTGAATGGTCTTTCATGAATAAAACTTTAAAATTTTTAGGATTTGGTTCAACATTTTGTAGGTGGGTTAAGACTTTATACTCAAACACACAAAGTTGTATTATTAATAATGGCCACTGTTCTGATATGTTTAATATCAGAAGAGGAGTACGTCAAGGAGACCCTTTATCTCCTTATTTATTTATTTTATCTTTGGAATTGATGAGTGCAGCATTAAAGCATAACCCTCAAATATCAGGTGTACAAATAACTAAATACCGAAGTTACTGTGAATTTACTTTCTGCATATGCGCATTTCGACAACTTATGTCTCATCAGTGCAGATAAAATCAAAACATTTGGAAGACCAGAAACTCAAAGATGTTTAAAACTGATAGAGAACAAATAACCAATATGATCTAAATGTAAAGCCAAAATCAGCTAAGGACAGAGCTTTGCATGAGGGAGATACTCCTTAGTTT
>MJUU01063293.1:12629-52707 GCA_002080025.1 Modiolus philippinarum
AAAACTGATAGAGAACAAATAACCAATATGATCTAAATGTAAAGCCAAAATCAGCTAAGGACAGAGCTTTGCATGAGGGAGATACTCCTTTCCTTAGTTTAATGGTTCAGAATATCTACTTAGCCAGTATGCTGATGACTCATCTCTCATTTTAGATGGTACTGAAATATCATTAAGGGAATCTTTGTTCATATTGGGGAAATTTTCTGAGTGTGCTGGTTTGAGAGCAAATTTGGATAAAACAGAAGCCGTATGGACTGGTTCGAAAACCTATTCCAACGATAAACTTTTATCAGGTCAAAATCTCTTTTGGAACCAAACAGGGAAATTTAAACTGTTGGGTATCAAATTTGATTTACACAATGTAGACAAGACTATTTTGAACTTTGAGGAAAAGTTAGAAAAAGTAGAACATTTATTAAATTCATGGATATATAGAGATCTTACATACTTGGGTAAAATAACTGTTATTAAATGCCGATTCTTATTCAATCTCTTACTGTTTTACCTATTATCATTAGAAAAATACAAAATGTTTTCTTTAATTTTCTTTGGAATGGCAAACCAGATAAAATTAAACGTAATGTTATTATAGGCCCATATGATACTGGAGGTCTAAAAATGCCACATTTAGAATCTTTTTGTAAGGCACTGAAAATGTCATGGGTAAACAAACTACTTGACCCTTTAAATATGTCACCATGGAAAACTCTTATTATTGATCAATACATCAAATATGGTGGGGATAAAATTTGGTTAATGACATCAAATGGAATTAAGACTGTTGCATATAAATTTAATACTTTTTGGAGGGATATATTTTTAAACTGGAGTAGTTTATGTTGTAAGACACCGGATACAGCTGATAGTATTTTGAGCCAGTCCATATGGTTCAATGAATCTATTAAAATCAATAATAGAACTTTATTTTTTCAAAACTGGGTTGAGGCTGGAATATTTTTTATTAATGATCTTCTAAAAGAAAACATGGATTTTATGTCATATGAAGAGTTTGAAATACAGTTTAATATTCTTCAATATAATAATTTTCTTCAATATTATTCAATCCTACACGCCATACCAAAAAACTGGAAAAATTTAATAGAAGGTTCTTCAAAATTAATTGAAATAACAAATGATTTGTACTCAATAGTTAAAGGAAATGCAAAGTCATGTAAATTTTTTTATAAATAAGTATTTGTCAATGAATTCGGAGTCACCAGTTAAACAACAAATAAAATGGTGTGAGGAATTGGGTATTGAAATTTTGGATAGGGATGTTATCTATCAGCGACCATTTCAGATTACAAAGAATAACAGATTCATCAATTTTCAGTATAAGATTCTCCATAGAATTTTAAGTACAAATGATAAGTTGTATAAATTCAGAATAAAGGAATCCCACTTATGCAGTTTTTGTACTGAGACAAAGAAAAACTATTCTACATCTATTTTGTGAATGTCACTTTATTAGAAGTATTTGGCTTGAATTGGAGGAAATGCTTAAAAACAAATGTGCACTTTCTGTGAAATTTAGTCCCAAGGACATTCTGTTTGGTTCAGACACATTCAGCTTAGCGATTAATTTTCTTATTATTGTTGTAAAATATTACATTAATTCTTGCAGATATAATATGTCTAGGCCATACATAGGGTTCTAATTCTTTTATTGAAAAACACTTTTGAAATAGAAAAAATGTCAGTAACATGGTACAAATCTCCTGCAGTTGGAATGTTGATTGAAAATAAGTCGCAAATATTAGAAAATATTTGGAATGATGCATAGAGGTGTAGATTATTATGAATGTAAGAGAATGATTTGCATGTGTATGTGTGTGTGTTGAATGCAATTGATTGTTAACTAACTGGGGGCATATCACAATTGGACAGTGGGATGTATGCGCCCCAGGATACTTTCTATGTACTATCTGTATATAATATGATTGCGAGTATGATTGAGTTAGAAAGAGGCTATTTAGCATGAGAGAATTAATACTCCTCTATGTGTCTATTGTTATAATAATTTGTTTTTGTTTCTTTAAAATTGATCTTATACAAGCTTTTTATCTCCCTTTTTTCACACGGTATATGTATAATTAATTTCTACTTTTTATTTAAAAAGAAGCTCTTCATATTATTATATTATCACTTTGATATATATACATATTTATACATTATATAATCACAAGCTTTAAAAAATAAAAAATTACAAAAAAACCTTTGGTAAAATAAATAAAATTACAGGCCACCACAAAACAATTCAGCACAAGCAGATGAGAACTCTCCACCAAGATAGATGATAAATTCGTAGACCCTGTCAAACTAAAATTTGACTGCGAGCATTGGATCATCTTGTTAATATACAATTATAGTCTGTGTATGAGGTCGATACAATGTTTTATCGACCTTGGAAAAGCATATCGACCGAGACGAAATCCGAGGTCGATATGCTTTTCCAGGTCGATATAACATCCCTTCGACCTCATCCACAGACTACAATTGTTATATTATTAATTTACATGAACACTGAAAAGGACATTTTTATCCTTTATCTAAATTATCAAATTCAACTATAGTTGAAATATTTCTTTGGACTTCGATTTTTGTGAGTTTCACCCCTTTGTTCCTTCGGTATTCTACTGCCGTTGTTTCAAAAATTAATATATTAAAAAGTCAATTAGGACTTTAATATAATTACAGTGTGTATGTACATGTAATTGATTCTTGAAAATACATAAAATAAATCAAACATGATTATAAACATTCATAGAAACATGCGATATGCATTTCTATTTTTAGTAACATGTGATATAACTTTAAGATATACTGTTTTCTAGTCAATCTCTAAAAATACAGTGGGTCATGTGATTAGTTCTCCACTAATCAAATTTAATTCACACAATATCAAATTAATAATATTAATTACTATGGCATGCGATATTACTAGTATAGCTGCAGTTTTCGATTGGAATATGTAGCCTCGAGTTTTGCTTGAAAAATTGCAGGTTCCAATCGGAATCCAAACAATAAGTTTAAATCAAAAACACAAATTATCGTCAAGAGCCAATAAGAACGGAAATAGGTATTTAAGTAAATTAGACCCGAACCGTCGGTCTAATAACAAGTAATTCAAGGAGAATTTCAGCATTGGAAACACCAAGAAATAAAGACATCACATGAGTAGGGCATAGAAAAGAAAACCGAAGCCTACATAGATGAACAAAACTGACCCAAATAAAAGCATGGGCGAGATCTGGTGCTTAATAAATTTTGGTATAAATAAATTTTGTTAAGTAAGATGATAAGTTTGTGTGTAACTTAAATCTTCAAAAATGATAAAACAATTCAGTTATTTGAAAACTTTTCTTCATGATACCCTTTCGAAAGAGTTTTGTCATTTCGAATATTCTTACTCTTTCTGGCATGCGCGAGTGTTTCATAAAGAATGAAAAAAATTATTTCAAAACTGCGTTATATTTATAATATGGGTATTAGATAAAGTGTGGGTAAACCGGGACTGGCAAGTGTTGGCGAATTAACTGTAGAAGATAGAGTAAACAAGATGCTTTGGATTAGAATAAAGAACAAGGCCAGAGCAAAATAAAGCGGTATCAATTATGTCAAATGATTTTAAGTTTACGAGTTATCGTTTGTGTTATTACCATAATTGTTGCATAGGAGAAAATGTTCTTACCCAAGCCCATGTAATTTGACTGTTTTAAAATTAATTAGAAGCCTACATCAGTAAAATGCAGCGGGTTTTTTTAAGAGTAAGCATTGAGATAAATTTCAAAACTGTGAATATAAAATGCGACTTCAGTTTTCGATGCGCCAATTCTGTCTTTGCAATATGGCTTCATATTATAAAGAAATATTCGAAAACTACAAGAAAAAAGGGAAGGCAAGAATATAAAATGTAACAAACTTTCGTTTGTATTTATGTTTGGTTTCATTTTTCACCATTAAATATTTACATTCAGAGAACAACAGACAATAACTTCAATGTTCAATTTCGAAATCAAACATGTGTCCTCTCGAAAAGTTTTTTTAGATGCACAAGACAATATACATTTGCATATTTGAACAAAGCTTACATTATTTTGTTAAAAAAATTGCGAGTTATTCCCCGACAAATAAGGAACTGCATGGCCACTTTTTATCAAAAACAATGGTTTGTTTTCTGCTTTATAAAAGAATATTTCCTATATGACATTCATAATATCAAAAAAGAATATCGATAATTTTTTTTGTTACTCTTCCAGTCATGATATTTTTCCATCCGGAAGGAAAGTTATAGTAAACTACGAATGACAGAAAGCTTTTTTCTCTCCCAAAAGCAGAGCATGCTTGCCCTTCCACGGTGCCTGGTTTAATGGGAGTTTACTGTTGGAGCCTTGATTTGAGTGTAGAGTTTTTGTTTCCGTGTTTTTTTTTTTTGTTTTTGTTTTTGTTTGGCTTTCACATGCCGTTGTTTTTTTTTTTTTTTTTTGTGATCTTGTTTTTTGCGTGTCTCGGGACTTTGGTTTTTGTTATTTCAATATCCTTTGTTCGTTAGATCTTCTTCTGGCGTTTTTTTTTTTCATTATCACAGTCTAATATTCTTGTGTAAGAGGTGTACAACAAAATGCACATTGATATTTTCAGTAAAAAAGTATTGGCCATAAAAATGATTAAATTAGAAGATGAACATAATCTCTAGAATAGACTTATATACTGTTACAAATTATACTCAAAAGGTAGAACATTTATCACAAAAACAACAGTTCAAAGACCTGTTATGATCATTTCTTTTGTTATTCAAAACAATTTTATTTTTGTAAATGCCTTGGACTATTCCATCCCTCTTTTGTCTATCATTTGATTATCTCGATTTCGAAGCACTTTAATTAATTATTTATCTCAATGTCTTTACTTACCCAAATTATTTATTTTTACCTAATCATTTTTTATGCGTGACATATGCTTAAATTTACCTTCTGTTATGTTTCACCTAAATTTAGTTGAAGTTTAAGATAATTTTCATGAAGATTTTTTTCTTGATCCTAGGATCAAACCTCTGCTAACTTTTTATACTAACAAGATGGTTAAAGACTGACAAACTCGGATACTAGTGATAACTGACGAATATTCGTTAGAATATATGTTTAAAGTCACAACAGATCGATGAGGTAATTTTTATGATACGATCTTATCTTTGTTTTTAAAATAAAAGTACACAAATATCTTACACAGAATAATTATAAAACAAACCTTTTCCGTATGTAGAACCAAAAATATATTCCTTAACAATATACCCATCTTTCAAAAATCCCGATGGCATTCCATTCTGATTTCCGGAAGTTAAAAACGTAAAATTCTTGCATCGCAAAGTAATCTCGCCTACCCCCTCCCCTACAGACTTGCAAAACGGACATATAGAACGTGGCGAACAATTAAAATTTAGCACACAACTTTAATGTCCATAAGTTTATGAAAATATGTTTTGTTAATTATGAAGTTTGTTTCTGTGTAACTTTCATTTTCCAATAGATAAATTTAACTATATGGACAAGTATTTCCGAAAACAAACATGACTTTCATTGTTTCAAAAGTTCGCACAAATGGTATATAGCATGAATAATCATCATTAGTTACATCATTTAGACACTACAAAGGAATAGCGTGGTCAAATGATGATTGGGTGTATATATGGGTTCCTTTAATTTATGGCGAGAACACACCTAATTAACACCTATGTAATAATGCCCCTTTTCAGTATTCTGACATTTGTATATCTAATGTGATTTATTGATGTGTACGACAGGGAAATATGCGAGTTTTGAAAATTGTTAAAGTGAAGGTAACTAATGTATATAGCTTACATAATAACATGAGTGGAAAATTCTTTTTATATATGTTTTTTTTCATATACATTTATTCATTTTTATTTTGACGGTCTTTAAGTCAGTTGAAATTTGTTTGTTTCGGGCTTACCGCCAGTTACAGCAGTTCTTCAGTTAGATCATGGCGGTCAGTTTTCAGTGTTGTAGGAAGCTGGAGTACCCGGAGCGAACCATTGACCTTTGGCAGGTCACTGACATGCCTTATTTAGTTAAAATATATTTCAAAGTAATGAAAGCTGTATGTAAGAAAAAATAATTAAAATTAAAATTTTTACCATCCCTTTTCATTCGTGGAAATGTGAATCAATTTATTTCTCTGAAAAATATCATAAATTATACTACATGTATAAATTATTGGTTAAAAAACCACACTTAAAGATTTTTGTACTAAAATTGCTATTATTTATATCCGGAATGCTACATTTGTTACCGTCACTGTAAATTGAGTAATCTAATATGACGTCTCTTAAACGTTTTGTATACAAACCTGTGGAAAATCGCTATACACTTAAACATACAGATTGAAATCAATATGAAGGTGCCCATAAATAACTCTACTTTCAGTTTTATATTGCCAATAGTTTTCAGGTCCACATGAACATATTTGATACAAAAAATATCATCGAATTTATATATATATTTTTTACAGTTCTAACAGTATGTTCAATTGACGGAACGGCGATTGTTTGCTTTAACTACTAGTTGTGCTTCACTCTAAAACTTTCTTTATTTGTTCTATTAGTATTGAAATAATTTCTGCGATCCCGCCGTGCGCGGTCCCGGCTTATGAATTGGCCCGCAGCATCCTCTGAGCTTGGAGTATGAGTCTTCCTAACAGAGGACCCCGAGGGAACCCCGGGATATAGAAATAGGACCTAATATCTCCGGCTTGCGGGGTGTGACCCCTCCTAAACGGAGGCTGACCCCGAGGGTCCCGGGATATAGAAATAGGACACATTCCGTGGTTGTGCGGGATTAATAAATACACAACCCATCTTTCGGATGGGATGTAAACTCAGGTCCACGTGTTGGAAGAAACGCCACGCTTCCTGCACGTTAAAGAACCCTTGTAGCAAGCTCTTTTGGGGTGGTCCGTAGGTGATCGGCTACAAGGCTAACTTCCCCGCCCTTGACGATTTCACCCTACTTTTCCAGTGGCAGTCAGAATTTCCCGTCCCATGGCCCTTTCCATACCCCAAAGTGATTATTTCTTAACAAACTTGTTCTCGTCTTGATATAGCTGAAATATTGCTGAGTAGACGTTAAACAATATTCAATCAATCAATCAATTTCTGCGATCTTGAATATTTACTGATTTTACCATGGCTTCCCCAACTTGCTCTCGCTCAGGGTAAAATATTCGGCATTAAGGGCCAACCCATGGTAAAATCAGTATATATTCAAGCTTAAAGGAATTCGTGGTAGAATACACTTTTTATCAAGATTATTTATCATGAATTACACCTGGAAAATTGTTTAACATTGTTGTTTTATAAGGACATTCGACTCTTTGTAAAACAACAAATAAATCCATTAAACATTTGTGTGCTTTTAAAAATAAACAGTCACAAATAAGGTATTTGAAACACACCCTCATAGCATATCTTATTACAATGCATTACGAAAACCATATCTCTTTGAAAACATTTAAATCTTTCTGGCGCTATGCCTATTTTCCAACTAGTAGAAAAACCATCAAAACTATGTATTAAAAAAAACAATTTTTTTATGTGCATTTTTGGCAGATTTCTGCTCATTTGCTCCATTTTTTGCATCAACAGTTAGGGACCGACCACTTAACTTGAGGGGGGGGGGGGGCTATGGTTTTTTTTTTCTAAAAAAATATTCTGGATCCGATTTTATGAAAAAAATATTTTTGCTGCCAAAATGATGGAATAAAATTTTCTGACGGAGGCTCTCTGCCCCAAAAAATAATGTTAATTTTGAAAAAAAAATATTTTGTTGATACACGTGAAAAAAAAAAAAAATTTCTGTCCAGTAAAAAACCATAACCCCCCCCCCTTTCAGGTTAAATGGTCGGTTCCTTATATGTTGTCTGTGCTCACGTGTACTATTTTATCATTTTGTGCCTTTGATTTCACTTTTTACTTTGATCTTTTGATCACTACAACGTACTTTCTATTTTATTTGCGTTTTCTCTAAAAGCAGAAATGAAATAGGATTGAAAAAAATCTTGAATCTTAGCATTTTCTGTTTTATTATAGATAGATATGAAAATAAATTATCAACTGTACTGTCATTGTATAGATATAAAATAATTTGTTATCTAAGTTTTGTTAACGAGAATAAAGACTTTACCCTCCTTCTCTCAAATAAGACTCGTATCCATGATTCCAATATCTTCCACAAAACAACGGCAGTAGAATACCGAAGGAACAAAGCACAAGATTACACAAATCAAAGTCCAGAGACAAGGCAAAAGCAAGAACACCAAAAGACGGAAGACCAAAGACACCACATGCCCACAAAACACACGAACGTTACATATACAACACAAAAAACTAAAGCACTAACAGTGTGAACTCTCAATAAACAAGAGTGAAGAATATATTAAAACTAAAACAATTAATATTTGTAACATCCCTGCCATTTCAACTGTGCAGTGTGCATTCTAACTATTATATCTTACACTTCCTTATATTCTATATGACCATTTAAATGTTCGGTATTCTATTTGGTAGAAAGAAAACGTATTTAATTTACTTTATAACTTCATTTGGTATAAACAAAATATGAGACGATATGATTATAAGACAAACCCATTCCACTTTGAAAGTAAAAATAATCGTATAGTAAATCAAAATTTAAAATGCAAAAATGTAATAGATAGCCAGTTAGGATTAAACACATTATCTATTAATATACAGAAACTAAAACAAAGACTTCAAAAATACACGTACATGTAAAGCTACTGTAAGTGAATGGCCCGATGATCTGTAATGACTCGCACAATACAAGTACATAAAATTACAAATTTTTATCTACGGGAACGTATTTCCCCTTTTTGTTGTTGCGTTGTTTCTAAAGATCTCGATATCCAAGATGTCGAGTTATTGACAATTTTTGCAATTTTTCAATATGTAAATATCAAAATGTTGTGTTTACGCTTTCTTGACCAAATGCGATATCTTTATAACGAAATATTGGAAATAGAAATAAAATATCACCTTTATTTTGTAACAAAAATAAAATATCGATATATTTATAAAATCAAATCTTTAAGTACGCACAACGAAATTTGGCGCAGCTTAAATCGCTGTAGCTATTTTGTTTTAAATAAGACCCTGATAAAACATATATGCATCATTTTCTAATTTTTTGCCGCTACTCTTGGTATATTTACCGAAATAATCAAAGTTCAAATAAAAATATTTTCCATAGGCTTTAATGTTAATTTCACTCAAATTTTAAAGAAATTCGATGTGGGAGTGATTGATGAATGATTTACGCAAACCAAAGAACCAATGAAAAGACACAAAATCCATTGCCTATGGATTACTTATTTGCATATAGGATGCTTGTTTGTTGTTTATTCAGATGGCCAATGAACAAACATAATTTTGTTTTGTTAACAAATTTGCATAAAAATGTTTAGGTAAATCTAAGAATAAAATTTGCAGAACCAATATCCAGTTACAATTTACTTTCATTAAAATAAATTTGTTTACAGGTAAAAAGTTTTTGTTGACACTTTATCAAGTAATTAATTAATTATTTTTTTGCTTCGCAATCGAGATTAACTTCCGACCCACGTGTTTTGGTTAATCGATAGACCCCAGGGCATTACATGTATAACAATAAATACAGGTATTCAATTAAACAGGTATACTCCCTCTGTTTTCGGCTGAAATTTTCTGCTAAAATAACATAGATGGGTAATGGAAAACTTTTTAACCCTTTGTTGTAAAATTATGATAATGCATGGTTTGAAGCGGCAAAACATTAGCTTTTCATTGGTGTATGTCATGTCATCCTTTAACATTTACTTAAAAAGATATTTGGAGAATTTGTTGTGGCTACTTTAGTTAGCTTTGTTTTAGCCAGAATGTGAATTCTGATTACGATATATTTCATAGCGATATGCAGATATCAATATTTCCTCATAGTAAAATATGAAACCAATCACAGCCTTCCTTTTGTGTCAAGCATAAAGATTGAGCAACCCGAGCGTAACTCATTGCACCGAAACGATGTGTCTACAGACGCCGACACAGATGCCGACGCCAGTATCATACCAAAATACGACCCCATTTTTTGCGTTCGTATAAAAAAACTGATGTAGAAAGCCAATCAGTTCTTTGAAGTCAAGGGCAAGGTCCCATAATGGACATGTTGCATGAACACAGCATGTCTTCTCAAGATGATGGACCCAGTAGCCAAACATCCTAAGTCTAAATCAAATAAAGAAAAATATAGCTAACACTAACAAAATGCTTGTATAGTCTCTTTAGGTCAAAAAGAAGGTCAATTTGGAACGCAACACATTTTTAAATGATGATAGGCCGCAAGTCAAATACCTTTAATCTGGGCAAAAAAAATCAAAAACATTCTGGTCTGAATGGTCAAATATTGGAATAAAAGAAAATATGTCCATGGGACACCGATACACCCGCCAGGTATTCCTTCTATTCATCAAACAGGAAGTATGACTGATGGCCATGGAAATGTGGTCCAAAGAACAAGGCATTTCACTTAACCTTCAGACCAAATATCGAATCATTCGCGCATATGCAGAAAAGAAATTCACAGTAACTACGGTATATAGTCATTTGTTACCACTGGGTCGATGCTTCTGCTGGTGGACTGTTAGTCCCCGAGGGTATTCACCAGTCCAGTAGTCAGTACTTCGGTGCTGACCCCAAAGCCGATTGTATTTGAAATCTTGCAATATCTAAATTTTTGTAAATTTTATCGACACTAAGGAGTATCTCCCTCATGCAAAGTTCTGTCCTTAGCTGATTTTGGCTTTACATTTAGATCATATTGGCTATTTGTTCTCTATCAGTTTTTGAACATCTTTGAGATAATGGTCTTCCAAAAGTTTAGATTTAATCTGCACTGAAGAGACATAAGTTGTCGAAATGCGCATATGCAGAAAAGAAATTCACAGTAACTACGGTATTTAGTCATTTCCTACACACAAGAGTCGAGAAATAGTGGACAAAAGGTTAAATGTAAATAGTTCTGAAAATATTCATCAACGAATCTGAAAAGAGGAAGTAGATGAGTGACGGAACTGGAAAAAGGAGGCACAATACAGCTAACTGCTTGATAATCAGGCCTCCTGAGGGTTCGCAGAGAAGATCCGATTTACATAAATGAATTACAAAGCTGATTTGTCCTTTGAATCTATCAGACTTGTGTTTTCATTGCGTTCGCCTGTGAAATTTTCGCTCTTATCGATGCAAGAGATATTGCCCTTCACCCCGTTCAATAGGTCTGCTTGACAAGCTTGGAAAGATTCGGATTAATTAGTCTGAGCCAAGTTGAAACAACGAGGTTTTCGAGTGTCGGCGACATTTATTCGTCTTCATTCAGGATTCTGTCGAGGTGGTTGATGCCCTTTTCCTCGTGTAACAAGCTATCTTCGAAATAAACTGAATAAATTTTCCAGTAAAAGTGCACATACATTGTACATCAAATTACATTTTGAATCATGTGTGTTGACTTTCTTGGTAAGCATTTTATAAAAGTACAAACTCTTTTATCTTGAACGTCACAGTATGTGATTTATATGAATTACCTGAATTTAGTATTCTGATTTTCAGAAAAACGAATCAAATCGTTTAAAACTATCTTATGTTAACAACTTACAAATGCATGGTTGTCAAACTTTTTGACTATTAAATACTCTTTCAACAAAGTCAATATCAGTCTCACAGTCTCAATGCATCATATTTTATATAGTTATTAACATTTTAAATCGAGTTTTTGTCAAAAAATTTAAGAGGTAAAATCAGCAGGTTAACCTTAATCGTGACATGAACAGATATTCTCCTTTATACAAGTCTCCTTATTTATAATTAACAACACTACCTAGTAACTGAAATGCATTTTAAGTATTATTGTTTTAAGATCGAAATTTGAAATAACGATTAAGATTGAAACAACACCAGTAAAATATTGAGGTAAGATGTCGTAATTACAAAAATCAAAATCCAGAGATATGACAAAATTGCGAATACAGGAAAAAAAAGACATCTGACATTTTCAAAAAACATGGAAATAAGGCACTGATATCGTCCAATGATGTTATAGAAACGGCTGCAAAACTTCTGGTGGAATTAAAGCAGCTTTTTGGACAGGGTTTTCGGTATGTTAAAAACAATATATACACTAAATGTTCGACAGAGTACCGAAATGACTATGGTATGTTCACTCCTTAAAGTAGATATGTACAGTAGGGTGCAGCCATAACCTCTCGTCCAAGTTAACTTGGGGAACAGTCATGAGAACAGTTCTTAGTAAACTTGAAATTAACTTGGAGCAATCATAGAATCCTGACTGCTCTGACCAGTCATAGAGCCCTGACTGCTCTGATCTGTCATAGAGCCTTGACTGCTCTGACCAGTCGTAGAGCCCTGACCGCTCTAACCTGTCGTAGATTCCTGACTGGTCTGACCTTTCGTAGAGCCCTGACCACTATGACCTGTCAAAAAGCGATGGAAATAATAACGTTCTGTTTCAACATTTCCAAAATAGCGTTCATCGTGTGAATCGTGTGCGTGCATCGTGTTGCGTTCACACCGTATAACGTGCGGTTACGCGTTTCATTCAAAATCCGCGCAGTTTATATATATTTTTTCCTGCTTAATGGTAGGTTTACACTGCCGATCAAAGCAACTCGACCGAACTCGATCTATGAATATTCATGAATATTCATCGATCGGGACACTGATCTTGAATGCTTACCAAATCGGGACGATCTTACTAGCTCTGCTGAACTCGAGCTGTGTTCCCGAATATTTTTGACATGTCAAAAAATATCGTGAAGAGGTCGTGTGCATTATATGTCGAGAACAGGTCGGGAATCAATCGGGGTCTGATCGAGGTAGTCGTGAAGAGGTCGTAAAGGGGTCGGTCTTGATCGAGTTTCAAAATTTTGGCCGATCATGCCGATTTCTACCCGACTGTAACTCATCCGCTTCTCGACTTATGCCTAGTCGCTTCCAGACCAACTCGATAAGTACTCGATCCTTACTCGACTAACTCGATTCATTGTTTTTTTCTAAACAAGATCTTCCGGACCATAACCCGATTTTTTCCCGACCTGTATCCGACTTTTACTCGACCACTCAAGACCTTTACTCGATTTACATTGCTTGGTTGGGCAGTTCTGAACATGTTCTTTCAGTTCCAGTTCCAGCGACCAATCGAACGAAAAGGAACACAAGAATAATTCTGTCAAAACTATTTATATTTTTTAAATTTTACTTGACTATTAATCATTATTTTTTTTTGTTTTTGGTGTCATATATTGAATAATATAACTTTTAAAGACAGTTTATGAAAAAAATTACAACACCAGTTGTTTATCAATAATTTCTCGAAAGACTACTTTTGTCAATTCAAAGGCGATTTGGGTATAAATTCAATGCTCAAACCTCAGAAAATAATTTGTCTGCCATGTATATATATATATGTTGTTCGTTTGTATCATTTGCAAAAATCCAGCACATCTTTCCTGCAAAAACTGTTAAAATCGTTTATTATTTCTCAAAATATTCTTTTGGTCGCCATATTGAATTCTGTCTGCACCACCTTTTTTTCGGCGCAGATGGAACCTGTTCCGAACATTGTTCCATTCTGTTTGATTGTCAGTTCTGGGTGTTCCGTTAGTTCAGAACATTCTGAACCTTTCAACCGAGCGCCACCCAAGACAACATGTCATCTTATCACAATATCACAACATGAGGCTTTTAAGAGCCTCGGTGTCTCACCACGGCCTTACTTCAGTTTTTAAAAGAGCAATCCAATGGACTCCAATGACTATTGTGATCAAGTTTAGTTGATTATCATCTTTTGTATGATCTGCCAGGTACTAACTCAAGTGGGGACCACAGTAGTTTCAGAGTAGAAGATGTTAGAATGCCTAAGTAAGGTCGAATATTAAATTATGTTCCCCGTTGGATTGCATGCAGACAAGATAGATACTATTTTTGGAATTGGAACATCCAAGGACTATTTTGACCAATTTTTGCTGCAATTGGTCAAGTGAAAATCCTTCTGGTACAATGTTTAACTGTGTCCCCCTTTGGCGGTCATCTTGCATTAGCTGACGATATGACAGACACTATTTTGAAAAGGGACCACCACTGGCAATCGTAACAAGTTTGGTCCTATTTTCTTAGGGGTTTCAGTGGTAATGTTTGAATTAGTTATCCCATCAGATCCAATTTACAACTATATTCCCAGTTGGCGGTTATATTTGATTTGAAGTTGACATGGCGATTTTTTCACATTGAACCAATCGAGGTCTATCATGACTGCGGTTTCTGGGTAGAATATACTTAAATGCAAAGTTCATGGACAATGGACACAAAATAATGACAAAAGCTCAACCTTGCTATACCAGGATTAGAATAGACTATTAGATTGTGCATGCTACTAGTAGAATTAAAGGATGACGTGCAGATGGCTTAAATTCAATCAACTAGCTATGCTAACCGAATTCGAAATTGAATCCAAGATGTACCCAACATACACATTTCAGAAATAGATTCACTAAACACATGAATTCAAGAATGAAATATTGTTTCTTCCGAGCAGATTGGTACTCTTATCACAAGATTTTGATTCAAGCTAAAGGAAAAATGAAAAATGCGATGTTGAGCATTTGTAACATGTTCTAGAAAATAAAAATAATCTTTTAGATTTGCACCGGGCAAATGATGTACCCAACGGGCAGTCGCTCGCCATTTTCACTTTCTAAAAACCGGATTTTTTATACAGAGTGCAGGTTTAAAGCTATACACGGAAACTACTGTTAATCTAGTTACCACTCATATCATATAATGGAAACGGGGAATGTGTCAAAGAGACAACGAACCAAAGTGGAGTAATTACAACTCAAAACCACCATAAGATCTAAGAATGACCGGTGAGGAAACCCCACACCCAACGGCAGGTCGGAGTCGGTCCCTAAATAAAGAGTATGTAATTTCAGCGAAATAAACATCATCCTAGACTCCTATAGACATAAAGTAAACTAAGAAGAAAACAGACAAGACACACAAAGGCTTAATAAATTTCCTGACATAAGACAGGCGCAAGCTGCAGTGGCATTAAACTAGTTGTATTGGGCCCAAACCTTCCCCTATAGCCAATGTGCTAAAATTAAAAAAGTGCGTCTTCTGTTTTATGTATCAGATTAGTCCTAAATGTAATGACAGAAAAATTATGCATGATGGGGAGGATGATCTGCTGGTATATGAAAGCGAACATTCATTCCTCTATAATGATGACTTTGAAGCATAAGCTATTGTCTAACCCAAAATACGCGCCTTCTCTGCTACTCTATATAGTTATCATCTTTTCCTTGAAGCATCAGCCACATGGGCCACACATTTTGCTTCTCCTAATTCCACCATTCTGAACTGTTCCCTGAATTTTTACATTATATCCCGGTATCTACAAACTTACTAACAGGACAAAACTTGAGCACACTCGACTATTTCACGATCTTCTCCCGACCAGGTCTAGTTAATCAAACACAAATCGGGCTATGATCTGGCTCAATCTGGAGGGTCGAGCATAAGTCGTACGTGAATCGTGAAGAGATCGAGAATGGTCGAGTGTTAGTCGTGTTAAATCCAGTAAAGGTCGAAAGGACATCGTGAGCTACATTACATTAAACATATTTTATTCGCAAAAATAGTTTGCAAAAGGGATTGGACAAAAGTTATACAACATTATGTAACGTCCTCTCCCATACAATATAATATATATATATATATATACATAATATAAATGGCGACATAAGTTAAACATACATTTTCAAAAACACAATTAAGTCACTATTATGTGGTAACATTTGAAATAAATTAATTAAATAAACAAAGAAAGAAAGAAAGAAAGAAAGAGGAGTGTACATATTTATGGAGAATCACGACAAAATTAAAACCGTTGAGTTCTTCTTATATAAGTAGGAACTAGAGTAAAAATAAAACAATTTTCATCATTTGACAGAGATTCATCCCCCGCTAGAATAAGTTGTATCGTAACATTAAAAGACTGTAGACCTGAAAGAAGATCGCGCCGTGCTTCATTATATTTCGGACATTCGAAGAAGAAATGAATCGCGTCTTCATATGGACTGCCACAATTACAAGAGGGATTGAATACTAAGTTTACCCGAAACATATCTGATTTTAACAAACTGCACATATGGCGTAATCGTGTATGAACTATGTTAGTTTTTCGATCACCAAAATTAAAATATGCCGGTGATTTGTATAAATTTTTACTAAAACTATTTTTAAATATACTAATACTACGAGAAAGCTTAACATCTTGATTTAATGCATTCCATTCACGAATAGTTGAATGGAAAAATGAATTTCTGGTTAGTTCTAAGCGAGAATCGGGAACAGTATAGTGCAAATTATTTCTTAAATTATAATTAGAAACTTCTCCAACTCTGGGTGGTAACAAATGGCAAAGATATGAGGGAGCTCTATCGTTATGGATTAGATAAAACAAATTAAGTTTTCGTTTTCGTCTTCTGTCTGAGAGTAATTCCCAACCCGTTTCAAAATACAAAGATTCACGACTGGCAAACATTGGTAACCCGGTTACAATACGTGCAGCTTCAAGTTGCATTTTCTCAAGCTTTTCAGTATATGTTATACCACAACCGTCCAAAAGTTCGCACGCATATTCCATTGTCAGTCTGATAAAAGTTAAATAAATTTGGTTTAAGACATCTCGCTTCAGGATGTATTTAAATTTACGCAGAACAGATAATTTCTTACCAGCTGACTTAATTATTTCGTTTATGTAAGTATGAAATTTACCGTTTGAATCAAAAATCACTCCTAAGTGTTTATGTGATGCAACAATATCTGCATCTTCATTATCAAAAATTATATCAATAAGAGGGGGATTCCTTTGATACGATAATACCATTGCTTTAGTTTTATTAGGATTAAAGGTAACTAGCCAGTCTTTTGCCCAATGATTAATTTGTTCTAAGTCGTTATTTAGAACATCTTGAACAAGTAGTGAGTTTTGACTAGAATAGAACAACATCGTGAGCTAGCCCGATCAATGAATTTTATGACGTTGATCGGGATAAAACAGCATGGTCGAGTTGATCTAGTTAGTCTGATCGGCGGTGTAAACCTAGCATTATGATTTAAGAACCCCCTCTCCTCGTCCTTGTTTCGGTATTCGTTTGCCGATGTACTCTGTACAAAAACATTAATTATAATTTAATTTCGATTTTGTAAACGCTAATACAGCTTTTTTTTACAACCGCAAATTTAACAAGCAAACAAAAAATACATACGTATTAATTAGATATATGGAACACCACAATGATTAAGCGTTTCTTATATGTATTGGCAGAAGTCCATTATTACTAATAATGTACTGCTGGTATTGGTAAAATGAATATAATGTGCTAAAAATCCTTATTGTAATATATGGTTTTTCAAATTTTCAATATTCACAACACCAACCAGCATTTAAAATGTCCCTTTTGTTATATTTTTCTAGTAAATTTACAGCAAGTCAGAGAATTATACTGGAATTGTATGCCTTTAAAGCAAGTTTAAGTAGTATTTTAGGCATTGATATAATATTGAACGAAGAAAAACTGCTTTTTTCATATGTTTAAGGTTAAATTACAAAAAGTTTCAGTATTGTGATCACTGATATAATAGGCAATGGAGATAATGTTAATTTTCTTATATGATTTAGGTTACATTACATCAAGTTTCAGTATTGAGAGCATCAATATATTATCGAATGGAGAAAATGTACCTTTTCTCATATGTTTTAGATTAAATTACAACAAGTTTCAATAATGCGGGCATGGCAATAATATCGAATGGACAAAATTTGCCTTTTCTTTTATGTTTTAGTCAAGTTACAGCAAGTTTCATTGTAGCGGGCACGGATATAATATGAAATGGAGAAACTGTTCATTTTTCTTATATGATTTAGGTTAAATTACATCAAGTTTCAGTATTGCGGGCATGGATATAATATCAAATGGAAAAAAATGTACCTTTTCTTATATGTTTTAGGTTAGAGTACAGCAAGTTTCAGTGAAGCGGGCATGGATATAATATGAAATGGATAAAATGTTCATTTTCTTATATGATACAAAACATACCGATGTTGCATAAAAAACTGTAAATTTCGTAATGCTGTACACGTGTTTCAGAATAGGAAGCCAAATCCAGTACCAAGGGCATCTACCGAGTGCCATACACGGAATGAAGCCTCGGTATTTTTAAGTGGTTAGAATTTTGATAAAAACAGTAAATTTGTATAACACGCAAGGTAAAATTTTCATGTTAGACAAGTCTGACTATCGGGCTTGTGAATACCCTCGGGGACCTTTGGTCCACCAGCAGAGGCATCGGCCCAATGGTTAAAAAAATGAGGATGTTGCATAAAAAACTGTAAATTTCGTTATGCTGTACACGTGTTTCAAGGAGTTACCTCTCATCAGCAGCATTAATATAAAATAATATGGAAAGCCATAATCCAAAAGTTGTCAAAAAAGAAGTACTCATTCCCAAAAGAAATCGAAATAGGAAGCCAAATCCAGTACCAAGGGCAACTACCGAGTGCCATACACGGAATGAAGCCTCAGTTTTTTTAAGTGGTTAGAATTTTGATAAAAACAGTAAATTTGTATAACACGCAAGGTAAAATTTTCACGTCAGACAAGTCTGACTATCGGGCCTGTGAATACCCTCGGGGACCTTTGGTCCACCAGCAGTGGCATCGGCCCAATGGTTCAAAATACAAAAAATACCGATGTTGCATAAAAAACTGTAAATTTCGTTATGCTGTAGACGTGTTTCAAGGAGTTACCTCTCATCAGCAGCATTAATATCAAATAATATGGAAAGCCATAATCCAAAAGTAATCACAAAAGAAGAACTCATTCACAAAAGAAATCGAAATAGGAAGCCAAATCCAGTACCAAGGGCATCTACCGAGTGCCATACACGGAATGAAGCCGCAGTATTTATAAGTGGTTAGAATTTTGGTAAAAACAGTAAATTTGTATAGCACGCAACGTAAAATTTTCACGTCAGACAAGTCTGACTATCGGGCTTGTGAATACCCTCGGGGACCTCTGGTCCACCAGCAGTGGCATCGGCCCAATGGTTCAAAATACAAAAAATACCGATGTTGCATAAAAACTGTAAATTTCGTTATGCTGTATTTAGGTTAAATTACAGAAAGTTTCAGTATTGCAGGCATCAATGTATTATCGAACGGAAAAAATGTGCCTTTTCTTATATGTTTTAGGTTAAATAACAGCAAGTTTCAGTATTGCGGGTATCAATATAATATGAAGTGGAGAAAATGTGCATTTTCTTATATGCTTTAGGTTAAATTAAAGAAAGTTTCAGTATTACAAGCATTAATATATTATTGAATGGAGTAAATGTGTCTTTTCTTATTTGTTTTATGTTAAAATACAGCAAGTGTCAGTATTGCAGGTATCGAATTAATATCAAATGATAAAAATATGCTTTTTGTTATAAGATTCAGGTTGAATAACAGCAAGTGTCAGTATTGCGGGCAATAATATAATATCAGATGGAGAAAATGTGATATTTCTTATATGATTTAGGTTAAATTAGAGTAAGTTCCAGTATTGCGGTCATTGATACACTATTGAATGGAGAAAGTGTACCTTTTCTTATATGTTTTAGGTTAAATTACAACCTGTTTCAATTCATCGGGCATGGATATAATATCGAATGGACAAAATTTGCTTTTCTTCTGTGTTGTACGTTAAATTACAGAAAGTTTCAGTATTGCGGTTATAAAATGAAGAAAATGTACCATTTCTTTTATGTCCTAGGTTGAATTACAACAAGTTCCATTTTTTCGGGCATGGATAAAATATGGAATGGACAAAATTTGCCTTTTTTGATATGTTTAAGGTTAAATTACAGCAAGTTTCAGTTTTGCGGCCATCGATATAACACCAAATGGAGAAAATGTACATGTATCTTTTCTTATATGTTTTAAGTTAAATTACAGCAAGTGCGGGCACCGAATTAATATCGAATGAAGAAAATGTGACTTTTTACATTTATATGGTTGAGGCATTCAGCATTAAAGGCATGGATATTATGTTAACATAAATGGAAAATATATACATTCCACTATTGGCCAATTGCAAATCGATGAGATCAATACTATAGTCTAAACAAAAGATGCGATCCTGATAAGGAAATTATTAATGTAATGAAATTATAATGTTTATTACAGTAATAATGACTTTTTAAACAATCGCTTGACTATAATAATGATCTCGTCGATTCACGCTTGGCCGATAATGCATTATTGGACTACATGCTACACGATTAAGTACTTTCTGTATACACCGTGCAAATCGTGTGCGCACAACGTGTGAATCGTATGCGCTCATCGTGGTGCATGTGGTAGGGAATTGCTGTAGAATCCCGACTGCTCTGACCAGTCATACCGTCTTGTCAGAGACATATTATTATATTTAATCATACGTCTTTGGTCTCGTATTCGGAGATTGTTACAAAAAAATTAAAGACGATAAAATTAATTGATCAAGAGGTAAATCAAGTAAATTT
Organism: Modiolus philippinarum; assembly: GCA_002080025.1. Classification (NCBI taxonomy): domain Eukaryota; kingdom Metazoa; phylum Mollusca; class Bivalvia; order Mytilida; family Modiolidae; genus Modiolus; species Modiolus philippinarum. Next base: position 33,340 of record MJUU01063293.1, read on the forward strand.
TATTCAAAGTAGGTAGAGGAAAAACAATACAAGAACTGTTATACTCTAGATAACTTTAATAACATAAAAGCAGCTCTATGACAGGTTAGATCGGTCAGGGCTCTATGACCAGAACAGATCAAAGCAGTCAGCGCTCTACGACCAGAGCAGTCAGGATTCTATGACCAGAACAGATTAAAGCAGTCAGGGCTCTAGAACAGTTCTAAAGTTAACTTAGAGTAGGTTTTATGACTGCTCTATTGCTGGTCAAAGTTAACTTGAAAACGGTCCTAAATATGAAAAAGAAAGGAAATGGGGTAAATGTCAAGGAGACAACATCCCATATCCAGGTTAAAACGACCAAAAACTAAATTCACTTGAGGAGCTTTTATGACTGGTTCAAGTTTACTTGACGAGAGGTTATGTCTGCACCCTACTGTAGGTATATTGCTGCTAAGAAATTACTAATACCGAAATTACTGTGAATTTTGAGTTGCCAGTTCTGAAAGTTAATCAGAGAACATGACCGCCTGCCAGGTTGCATTAGCTACTTGCAATGTTTGTCGTGCAAGTCAATAAGCCCCCCTCCCCTACGTTTCTGGTGTTGACAAGAGTAAAAGGGGAAATAGTAGGCATTGATTGGTGTGAACCCTGCCCTTATGAATGAGACAAATCAGGGAAAAAATATACATATCCAAGTACGAAGCTGAAGTAGGTGTATCAGTAATTCATTTAATCGAAAACTCATTAGGATAGAATTGGTGTAAATATTATTTACCTCAATGTTTTAACTTACCCCGAATTATGAAGGTCTACCCCATTGATTTTTTATTATATTCATTCAAGTGGCATATGTTTATCTTTTACCTTCTGCTAAGTTTCACCTAAATGTTAAATGAATTTTAAGATAATTTTCACGAAGAGATTTTTTACTGGTCCCAGGGTCGAACCTGTGCAACCTTCCTATAATAACAGGGTGATTAAACGAATGATAAACAAACTCAGATACGAGTGATAGCTTGCGAAGTTTCGTAATTTAAAGTCACAATAGATCGATGAGGTAATTTTTATGAAACGATCTTATCGTTGTTTTTAAAATAAAGGTTCGCAGATGTCTTTCACAAAATATTTATAAAACAAACCTTGTTTGTATGAAGAACAAAAAATGTATTTATTAACAAACAAGTGGGTATTATACAATGCATACTTTTTTTCCAAAAGACCGTGAAAAAATATTGCCAGTAGAGAGAAGGCCAGGTTTGTATTACTAATCGGAGTATGTACAAATGTTTTTAGGTAGCGATTAATTATTTATCACTTTGAACAGATAAAATTGTATTATATGTTCTTTTGCGAGGTGTCATGCCTATCTTTAATTTTAAGTGCAACAAATAAAACCTGAGAATTAATTTTGATTATCAAATAGGTCAACAATCATAAGTGAGAGACTCATTGTCTTGAATTTGAACTTCATCGGACTTCTGAAACAAGTCTGTAATACAATTTTCTACAAAACTGTTTCCAGTCTCAGTATGATACAATTGTTTTTAAATTTTAACATTTTTATATAATTTGTATATTTTAGTGTTTTTAAGATCACTTAAATTATAATTCCCGTAATTGTCTCTCAATATTTTACAGGTAACTTAATTTTGATTCGCTGAAATGAACACTTTTTTCCTCCATCATGTCCATCACAATCAAATTCAATTTCGCTAAAATGTCCTTTGCCTACCTCACTCATCAAGTGTTCCAAGGCTACTTATCATCGTTTTATCTCTATGTTAATGCATTAGTAAGACCTTTTGCTTTCTACTGCAGCACGAATATATGCACTGTATACTGTACCATCAAATGAATTATTGTAAAAAAATAAATAACAGAAATTTTGCATTTTTTTATGAGCTGAATATTGAGTCTTTTTTTTACGAAGTCGCCGAAAAATGTGATAAATACCATTTTTTTAACAGTGAATACATTTATATATTAATTAGTTAGCTTTAGACATTAGGATTGCTTTTTCTTTATTTCGATAGCAAGAGGCAAGATATGGTAACTTGATAAATCAGAATTTTATATAAGAAAGGATATATTCACTATATATTTGACGAAATTCTAAGCCTGTATCCATATTACTGATTTGCATATCTATCGGTGAGTCACTTTTAAAATATCATCCGGTTCTTGGTCATGGATTGCCCAGCATCCTTTTTTAGCCTACTTGGCCTAAAAGGCCATGTGAGCTTTTGCCATCACTTTGCGTCAATCGTCTGTCGTCCGTCGTCTATCGTCCATCCGTCCGTCAACAATTTCAAAAATCTTCTTCTCTGAAACCACTGGGGCAATTATACAAATACTTGACCTGAATCATCATCAGGATGTATTTTCATAATTATGTTCAATTAGTCCGAAGACCAAACAACATGGCCGCTGTTACTGAAAAAAGAACATAGGGGTGAATTGCATTTTTTTGCAAATAACTCTAAAACCGTTACAGATATAAAAAAAAATATGACATTGATAAAAATGATCTGCATGGCACGATCTACAAGCCATGCAATTTTGAAGAAAATCCGAAAACTATTTTCAAACTATTTACAAAATTTTGAAATTTATTATTTTTTATTTGAAAAACTTTAACAGATAGAGGTCAAATTTAACAAACAAAAATGGTCAGCATATCAAGATCTACCCCACCTTGTAATTTTGAAGAAAATCTTAATACCCATATAGGAGTTATTGCCCTTTATTGGTCAAATTCAATCAATTTCATACTTTTTGTCATCAATTTCAAAAATCTCTCTCCCCCTTAATCCACATGGCCAATTGTATTCAAACTTGACCTGAATCATGACCAGGGTATATAGTTTAAAAATTGTTTTCGTTTCGTTTGTAGACCAAGCAACATGGCCGCTGTTACTAAAGTACAACATAGGGGTTAATTGCAGTTTTAAGCTCACCTGGCTTAAAAGGCCATGTACGCTTTTGCAATCACTGTGCGTCCGTCCGTCAACAATTTCAAAAATCTTCTCCTCTGGAACTGATAAGCCAGTTGTAATCAAACTTGACCTGAATTATCACCCGGGTATGCACTTTCAAAATCGTATTCGATTAGTCCGTAGATCAAATAACATGGCTGCTGTTACTAAAAATAGAACATAGAGAGTAAATTACTGTTTTATGCAAATAACTCAAAAACTGTTACAGATATCAAAAATCTGATGGAGTTAAAATGATCAGCATGTTAAGATCTACCCGCCCTCCTATTTTGAAGAAAATCCAAAAACCCGTCTTGGAGTTTTTCCCCTCTTCCGTAAAATTCCCAAAATCTTAACATCTTTTATTTTTTATCAGAAAAAATTATAAAAGATAGAGGTTAACTTAATTTTGCAAAAATGTGCCGCATGTCATGATCTGCCCACCTGAAAATTTTGATAAAAATCTGAATACTCATATAGGAGTTATCGCCCTTTATTGGTCTTATTTTTGAATTCGTTTATGTTTCGTCTTATTTGTCAATGCGCTTTGAGAAATAGCAAAAGTGTTCATCTTATTAAGAAGTATATTTTCTACATATATCTGGCAGGTTCACATCTCACCTTAGACATAGTTTAACATAGGACCCTATGGAAAAATTCTGTAAATTGTTAATTCTTGAAAACCGTTTCGTACATAAAGATGATATTAACAAGGCATGGTGACATGATGGTCATCAAACAAATGTATGATTTTAGTGGCGATTATAAATCCAAGATGGCCTCTCCTGCAGATCTTAGTTTAACATTGGATCCTAATGGGAAATGTTTAAAATTACTAAATTCTTGATAAAAGTTTCATATATCAAGTTGATTAACATTTTTGGTAACATGATGGTCATCTTCCAAATTCTATATATTTGTACCTTTCACAAATCCAAAATGGCTGCAAACAGTCACCACAGTTTAACATAGGACCCTATGGGAAAATGTTGTAGATTGTAAATTCTTGAAAACCATTTTCATACATCAAGTTGATATCATTTAGGCTTGGTCACATGGTGTTCCTTTAATGATTTCGGTACCGATAATTAATCCAAGATGGCCGCTAATGCAGAGCTTAGTTTAACATTGGACCCTATTGGAAAATGTTGTACAGTACCCTGAAAATTCAACATACATGTAGCAATTTGACTGCACGAAAAAAAAAGTTATGATCGTTGATCACAAGTCTTCTGATTACTGATCGTAAAAATTGTGATCAGTGATTGTAGGTGTTGTGATCAACGATTGCAGGAGATCTGATAAAGGATCTTAAGCTTTGGGATCAAGGATTACAGGATTTGTTATCAAGGATCACAAGCATTGCAACCAAGGATCACAAGCATTGCAATCAAGGATCACAGTCATTGTGATCAAGAATTGCATGAATATTGCAAGTGTTTACTTTTCGCAAGTGTAGTTGATAAAATATTAAATATAAATGCAAATTATTTTCCAACCACGTTTTCTTTATATTAAAAGTAATCGGGAGTTGCATTGTATGTGTATTACCTATCTTCGTAAGATATTTTTACAGTCATGTCCAGTTAAAAATAAAATTGTTTTTATTAATGGATTTATTAGAAATATAATTCATTTCATATTATTGTATTCATTACTGCTAGAGACATATGAAACCAATTACTGTTTATTAGAAAAATATTTCTTTTTCGTTAATTTTTTTAAGTATTATAATTTTAGATAAATTTTAGATATAGCAGAACCGCTGCGTGGCGTTTTATCGAAATTTGTATAAGTGTAAGACAGAATGTCTAAAGTTTACAAAACAGTAATGAAGTTTTTCAATATCACTAAATATACCTTGTATTAAGGTACATCATATACCTGTTGTTACTGCTTCAATGTACAGACAACGTCAAATATTTTTTACCCGAGCAGTGCGATACCTCGTTAGATAGAAAAAAAATTCACCCATTCTTTATTTTCACTGAAATTTTATATGTAACATTTATACATTTTTTTTTACATTCAAATCTTTAAAATTGTCAGATTTTTATCGCCTTGTTGTGTATAATTAGATAAAATTAAATATTTTGCAATTAACCTTGAGTATTTAATGTTAGTCCTGTCATAATCTTTCAATAAAGAGAAGTAAATATAAACAGTTAAAAAATAAATCTATTTCTAAATGGAATGAATTATTTATAAATTATTATCTAATAAATTACAATACTATTGGGATCAAGGATCACAACTTCTTGTGATCAATGATCAAAGCTTTGCGATCAAGGATCACAACTTTGAGATCGAGGATCCCAATCTTGCGATCAGAGTTGACATTCTTGCGATCAAGGACTGCTATCTTCTGATCAACGATTGGATAGTTTGATGATGATTGATCACGTATACTTGTTTGATCAACGATCTCTGATTGCAGTCATTGACTGCAAAAGGATCACTTAGGGATCATAAAATCTGCCAACTTTAATTTTCAGAGTACTGTAAATTGAAAATTCTTGAAAACTATTTCATATTTCAGGTTTATATGAACTAGGCGTGGTTACTTGATGGTCATCTACCAAATTTTTTATATAAGTACAAATCAGAAATAAGACATGGTCGCCACCAGGGAATACAGTTTAACATAGAACTCTACGGGAAAATGTTTTTAATTGATTATTGTGAAAAATCGTTTCATAATTGATGTTAACTAGGCCTTTTAACATGATAGTAATCTACCAGATGAATAATTTTACTACCAATTGACTATCACCTCAGATCAAACATTCAACCCTCTGGGAAAATCTTATTTGATCATTAGCCACCGGGTGAGCGATAAAGGTTCACATGTGAGCCTCTGATTATAAATCGTCACGTCTTCTCCGTAATTGTTAGTGTTACAAATATATCATATTTGACAAACATATTAAATTTGACAAATATATTATATATTATATATATATTTTTTAACAAAGTTTTGGGAGACTTATTGTTTTACTACCGTTTCTTCTTATTCTTCTTCTAATTATTATTATGTCGCCTCAGACGTAGTCGGGACGACATATTGTTTTTTGTCCGTTTCTTTATTATTAAGTCTCCCAAACGAAGTTTGGGGAGACTTATTATGTCGCCCCTGACGTAGTCGGGACGACATATTGTTTTTGGTCCGTTTCTTTGTTATTATGTCGCCCCAGACGTAGTCGGGGAGACATATTGTTATTGTTCCGTTTCTTTCTTATTAAGTCTCCCAAACGAAGTTTGGGGAGACTTATTGTTTTTGCTGTGTTACTTATTTTTATTATTATTATTCTTCTTCTTCTTCTTCCGTTTACCGCCAAAAGTTTGTCCAACCTGTTTCTCAGAGACCTGTGATCCAATCTTTATTAAACTTCATGGGATGATAGATACTGACGCCTAGCTGGTCTTTCTGGTCTTGGAATTTTAAAAATGGCGGCCGTTGCCATGGAAATAAAAAAAAGGCGGGAAAATCAAACTGCTCAGAATTGGATGAAAGTTTACAGGAAGGTTACTTAACATGTGTAGAATTGGTGTCTCATGTCCAAGACCCCAAAATTGCGACCGGTGACATGGAAATAGTAAAAAAGGCGGGAAATCAAAGTCCTCAGAATTGGATGAAAATTTATAGGGAAGTTGCCTAGAATGTGTAGAATTGAGTTCCGGTCTCCAAGACTTCAAAATGGCAACCATTGCCAGGGAAACAGTAAAAAGGTGGGAAAATCCAAAGTGCTCAGAATTGAATGAAATTTGACAGGAAGGTTGTTTAAAATCTGTGGATATCATCTAAAGTCTTTAAATTCTGATATGGGAGTGGGAGACTTATTGTTTTTGCTGTGTTTCTTATTTTTATTATTTTTCTTCTTCTTCCGTTTTCCGCAAAAAGTTTGTCAAACCTGTTTCTCAGAGACCTGTGATCCAATCTTTATGAAACTTCATGGGACGAGAGATACTAATGCCTAGATGGTCTTTCTGGTCTTGGAATTTTAAAAATGGCGGCCGTTGCCATTGAAATAGTAAAAAAGGCGGGAAAATCAAACTGCTCAGAATTGGATGAAATTTTACAGGAAGGTTACTTAACATGTGTAGAATTGGTTTATCATGTCAAAAACTCCAAAATTGCGACCGGTGCCATGGAAATGGTGAAAAAGGCGGGAAAATCAAAGTCCTCAGAATTGGATGAAATTTTACAGGGAAGTTGCCTAGCATGTGTAGAATTGAGTTCCGGTCTCCAAGACTTCAAAATGGCAACCGTTGCCATGGAAACAGTAAAAAGGTGGGGAAAATCCAAAGTGCTCAGAATTGAATGAAATTTGACAAGAAGGTTGTTTAGAATCTGTGGATATCATCTTAAGCCTTTAAATTCTGATATGGGAGTTCGTTTGGGAGACTTCTTGTGTTTGCATCCAAACACAATTAATACTAGTTATTATTATCATTATTATTATTACGCTTTATTATTATTATTATGTTACTTCCAATAAATTTTGTCCACGCGAGTTCTCAGAGTTGCCTGAATAGAATCACTTGATACTTGGCACAAAGTTGGAACACCATGTGAAGTTATGCCTAACAGTGAAAAAAATTCAAAATGGCCGCCATTTCCAAGATGGCCCCATAACACGTCAAAATTTCAATGTTGTCCGATTTCAACGAAAATTGATTTCTAGGTAGATTTTGACGCTGCAAACAAGATGAGAGTATCGAATTGGGTGCCAGGGGCGACATCAGCTATTGCTTGCAATTACAAATCTAGTTGTTTCTTCTTATTATTATTTTCCTAGAAAAATTTTGTCCACGCGAGTTCTCAGAGTTGCCTGAACAGAACCACTTGATACTTGGCACAAAGTTGGAACACCATGTGAAGTTATGCATGACGGTGAAAAATTTTCAAAATGGCCGCCATTTTACGTCAAAATTTCAACTTTGACGGATTTAAATAACTATTACCGAAGTCACTGTGAATTTACTTTCTGCATATGCGCATTTCGACAACTTATGTCTAAAACGAATATTGATTTCTAGGTAGATTTTGACGCTGCGAACAAGATGGAGCATCGAATTGGCTGCCGGGGGCGACATCAGCTATTGCTTGCAATTGCAAATCTAGTTATTATTATTATTATTATTCATTATTCTTTCTTTCTTCCAAGGATTTTTGTCCACCTATTTTCTCAAAGATGCCTGGACAGATATCATTCATATTTGGTACAAAGTTGGATCACTATCTGGAGGGGTGCATGGAAGGAAATTTTTTTTCAAAGCAGCCGCCATTTTCAAGATGGCTACCAAAATACGAAAAATTCGAAATTCGTCAAATTTTCATAAAAAAATGACATTTTCTCAATCATGCTTTGACAGAATTCATCCATACTTGGTACAAAGTTGGATCACTATCTGGAGGTGGGTATGCCAGGAAAATTTTTTCAACATGGCCGCCTTTCCTGAGATGGCCGCCGAAATACGTAAACATTCAACTTTGTCCAATTTCAACGAAATTTGATTTTTAGGTAGATTTTGATGCTGCAAACAAGCTGGAATCATCGAATTGGCTGTCAGGGTCGACATTAGCTATTGCAAATCTAGTTGTTTTTGCTGTGTTTCTTCTGTTAATTATTATTCTTCTTCCGTTTTCCGCCGCGACTTTGTCCGCCAAATTTCTCGGACACTAGTGATCCAATCTTAATGAAACTTCACAGGATTATGGAACCGCATTCCAAGATCGGCAGTCAAGTCTTGGAACTTTCAAAATGGCCGCCGTTCCCATGAAAACAGCCAAAAAGGCGGGAAAATCAAAGTGCTCAGAATGGATAAATTTTTACAGGAAGGTTGCCAAGCATGTGTAGAATTGGGTTCAGGTCTCCAAGACCTAAAATTCGCAACCATTGTCATGGAAATGGTAAAAAAGGCGGGAGAATCATAGTGCTCAGAATTGGTTGAAATCTTACAGGAAGGTTGCCTAGCATGTGTAGAATTTGGTCCAAATCTCCAAGACCTCAAATTTGCAACCGTTGCCATGGAAATGGTAAAAAAAGGCGGGAAAATCAAAGTGCTCAGAATTGGATGAAATTTTACAGGAAGGTTGACTAACATGCGTAGAATTTGGTTCCGGTCTCCAAGACTTCAAAATGGCGACCGTTGCCATGGAAAAGGTAAAAAGGCGGGAAAAGGTTGTTTAAAATTTGTGGACCTCATCTAAAGCATTTTAATTCCGATATGGGAGTTCGTTTGGGAGACTTCTTGTATTTGCATCCAAACACAATTAATACTAGTTATTATCATTATTTTTTCTTCCACCTCTTTTTGTCCAGGTATTTTCTCAATGACAGAATTCAATCTTACTTGGTACAAAGTTGGATCACTATCTGAAGTTATGCATTCAAAAAATAATTCTTCAAAAAGGCCGCCATTTTCAATATGACCACCCGAATACGAAAAATTCAAATTCGGTCCAATTTCAACTAAAAATAATATTTTCTCGATGATGCATGGGCAGATTTCAATAATATTTGGTACAAAGTAGGATCACTATGTGGAGAAGTGTATGCAAGAAAAAAAATTCGAGTGGCCGCCATTTTACGTCAAATTTTAACTTTGTCCGATTTTAACGAAAATTGATTTCTATGTAGATTTTGACGCTGCAAACAAGATGGGAGCATCAAATTGGCTGCCAGGGGCGACATCAGCTATTTATTGCAATTGCAAATCTAGTTATTATCATTCTTTCTTCCACCTCTTCTTGTCCAGGTGATTACTTAAAGATGCCTTGACAGATTTCAATCATAATTGGTAAAAGGTTGAATCACCATCTGGAGATGTGCATCCAATTTTTTTTTCAAAATGGCCGCCATTTCCAAGATTTCCGAACGACTATGAAGAATTCGATTTCGGTCCAATTTCAACTAAAATGGTTATTTTCTCAATGATAAATGGACAGATTTCACTTTTATTTGGTACAAAGTTGGATCACTATCTGCTGGAGCCTATGTAAGAAATTGTTTTGTTTTTTTTTCAAAATGGCTGCCATTTCCAAGATGGCCACCAAAATACGTCAAAATCGATCTACAGGTAGATTTTGACGCTGCAAACAAGCTGGAATCATCGAATTGACTGTCAAGTGCGACCTTGCTATCAATTGCGAATCTAGTTATTATGCTTCGCTCTTCTTCGCCACTTTACTTGTCCGGAAGTTTTCTCGTAGAATATTGGTCCGATGTTTATGAAACTTCCCAGGATGACGGATTCCCATCCCATGGGGTGCATTTGGGTGTAGAAATTTTCAAAATGCCTGCCGTTGCCATGGAAACGGAAAAAAGGCGAGAAAATTAAAAGTGCTCCAAATTGAACGAAACTTCACAGGAAGAATGTATACAAATAGTAGAACACATTTTTGGGCAAAAAAAAAATCAAAATGGCCGCCGTTGCATTGGAAACGGAAAAGGGCGGGAAAATTGAAAGTACTCCAACGAAGCTTTACAGGAAGGATGAATACAAATAGTAGAACACATTTTTGGGCCTAAAAATTTCAAAATGACCGCCGTTGCTATGGATGCGGAAAAAAATCGGGAAAATTAAAAGTGCTCCAAATCAAACAAAACTTCATAGAAAGGATGTATACAAATAGTAGAACACGTTTTTGGGTAAAAAAAAATGGCCGCCGTTGCAGTGGAAACAGAAAACAAGAAGCTCTCAAAAGCCTGTATCGCTCACCTGGGCCACGGCTTACATATGCAGGTAAAATATTCCCAATGTTTTCAGGGCATTATTTTCAAATTTGTTAATAGACATAGATGTTATATTATCTTAAGTTAAACTATATTCCAGACTGGCAGCTATTTTGGATGGGGGTGCAGTTCTACTGTCACCTTTCTTGAAGGGGACCATTGAGTCTAATTTTGGTCTCAATTGACTAAATATTTTCAGAGGAGAACATCTTTAAATGCTTTTCCATAGGCTTCCGATAGGTCGTAAGGTTAAACTATGTTCCACACTGGGGCCATCTTGAATGCGATGCAGACAAGCCAGGCATTTTTTTCAAACGGGAACAACTATGGCCCGTTGTGACCAAGTATGTTTTCATTATTGGCCAAGTAATTTCAGGAGATCTTTTAATGTTTTCCCAGTGGGTCAAATAATACATCTGTTCCCCACTGGCAGCCATCTTGCATTAAGCAAAGACTTGAAAAACAACTCTTTAGCAGTGCGGCAACCTAAAGACTGTTGTTGCCAAGTTTGGTTCCAATTGGCTGAAAAGATTCAGAGAAGATCTTCGAAAATAAGTTCCCATAGGGTCCATTGTTAAAACTATGATCCTGCTGGCGGCCATCTTGTATATAGTCCGGATCTAAAAAAAAACAACTTTTTTGCAGTCTAAGACAATCTAAGGACTATTGTGGCCAAGTTTGGTTTCAATTGGCTTAGTAGTTTCAGAGAAGAAGATCTTTGAAAGTGTTTTCCCATAGGGTCCAATGTTAAAGTAAGTGAGAACCGAACCGTCAATCCAAAAGCGAACAATCCAAGGACAATGGCAACACCAGATGCAAAAAAAGGGGAGAAAAAAAACATAGACACAACATGGGTACGGCACAGAAAAGAAGAATGAAGACACACACACACAAAGATGAACAACACGGACCCAATAAAAACCATGGGTGAGATCAGGTGCACTATGATCCCGCTGGCGGCCATCTTGGATAAAGTGCGGATCTGAAAAATATTTTTTTGCAGAGAACCATCTAAGGACAATTGTGGCCAAGTTTGGTTTCAATTGGCCCAGTAGTTTCAGAGGAGAAAATCTTTGAAAGTATTTTCCCATAGGGTCAAATGTTAAAACTATGATCCCCGCTGGCAGCCATCTTGGATATAGCGCGGATCTGGAAAACAACTTTTTGCAGGGGACCATCTAAAGACTGTTGTGGCCAACTTTGGTTTCAATTGGCTCAGTAGTTTCAGAGGAGAAGATCTTTGAAAGTGTTTTCCCAAAGGGTCCAATGTTAAGACTATGATCCCTGCTGGCGGCCATCTGGGATATAGTGCGGACCTGAAAAACAACTTTTGTGCAGGGGACCATCTAAGGACCATTGTGGCCAAGTTTGGTTTCAATTGACTCAGTAGTTTCAGTGGAGAAGATCTATGAAAGTATTTTCCAATAGGATCCAATGTTAATACTATGATCCCCGCTGGCGGCCATCTTGGATACAGTTGCGGCACTGAATAACAACTTTTTTTCAGGGGACCATCTAAGGACTATTGTTGCCGATTTTTGTTTCAATTGGCTCAGTAGTTTCAGAGGGGAAGATTTTTGAAAGTGTTTTCCTTTAGGGTCCAATGTTAAAAATATGATCCCCGCTGGCGTCCATCTTGGATATAGTACGGATCTGAAAAACAACTTATTTGCAGGGGACCATCTTAGGACTATTGTGGCCAAGTTTGGTTTTAATTGGCCAAGTAGTTTCAGAGGAGAAAATCTTTAAAAGCATTTTCCTATAGGGTCCAATGTTAAAACTATGATCCCCGCTGGCGGCCATCTTGGATAAAGCAAGGATCTGAAAAACAACTTTTTCTCAGGGGACCATCTAAGGACTATTGTGGCCAAGTTTGGTTTCAATTGGCCCAGTAGTTTCAAAAAAGAAGATCTTTGAATGTAAAGTTTACGCCGGATGGACGACGGACGAAAAGTGATGGCAAAAGCTCACCCTGGCTAAAGTCAGGTGAGCTAAAAACGGAAAAATCAAAAGTGCTCCAAATTGAAGGAAACTTCACAGATGGGCTAACAAGATTGTGCGAAACTCAAATAAAAAGCCATCTCCTTTTTGGGAGTCTTTAATGTATATATCCAATCATCCAATCATAGGAAACCTAATTTTTTTTAACATTTTTGTGCATTAAAAAATAAACAGTTACAAATGAGTTATTAAAATAAAAAACACACACACAAAAAAAAAAAAAACGAATAGTATTCTTAGTTCAATGCGTAACGAAAACCGCGTCTTTTTGATAACATTTAAATCTTTCTGGCGCTATGCCTATTTTCTAGCTGGTAGGGTAAAACAACAAAAATATGTATTGAAATCTATAAAAAACATTTTTGATAGCGCCAAAGTGTATTTTTGCAGCAGATTTCTGCTCATTTTATTTCGTTCCTTTTATTTGAATTAACGGCTTTATGTTGTCTGTGCTCACGTGTACTTCTTTATCATCATTTGTACTTAAATTGGTTCCTTGGTTTTATCTTTTGATCACTACAACGTACTTTCCATTTTATTTGCGTTTTCTCTAAAATCAGAAATGAAATAGGACTGACACAATGTTGAATCTTTGTATTTTCTATTTTATAGGTTGGTATGAAAATAATCAACTCTACTATCATTGTATATATCATTTGTTATCTCAGTTTTGTTTAACTAGAATGAATACTTTACCCTCCTTCTCTCAGATAATATTCGTATCCATGATTCCAATATCTGCCACAAAATGAAGGATATATTGAAACTAAAACAATGAATATTTGTAACATCTTTGCCATCCCAACTGCGCAGACTGCATTCTAACTGTTATATATTGCCATTATATGGTACACTTCCTTATATTTAGTACCTACGTATCTATATGACCATTTAAATGTCCGGTATTCTATTTGGTAGAAAGAAATTGTATTTAATTTACTTTGTTCAGTCAGATAACAAGATAACTTAAGTTGGTATCATTCAAATATGAAGGGATTGAATTATACATGTAAGACAAACCCAAACCACTTTGAAAGAAACACTAATCGTGTAATAAACCAAAATTTAAATGCAACATGTAATAAACCGACTATTACGATCAAACACAATATCTATCACTTTACCAAAACAAAAACAAAAGCTTCAAAAATACACGAACATGTAAAGCTTTTTAAGTGAATGGCCTGATGACCTGTAAATCGCACAATGAAGTAAAGTAAAAATTACAAATCTTATAAGTATTCCTACGTGATTCAATAAATAATTTACAAATTCGCAAGCGTAATTTTTTGTCATCTCCTTAATGCTGAAGATTTTCCCGTAATAATTAGAAATGAATTGATAACTTTGTGCTAAATTTGGAGGACATCTAATGCCTCAACCATACGTTTTACTTGTTTTGCTTTTTTTCATAACAATACCAAATATGTAGCCGGACTGACCTAACAATCAACCCGAGCGAGATTTGTACACTCGACTGTCTTGTTAGTCAGTGGTCCAACCCAGGAAGGATACAATACAGCCTCATACCATCTTGTCACTCTTTTGGGACAAGGGTGAAACACGACAGCGAAAATAAAGACTACGCTTTACTGTACACCATAAAACTTAAACAGAATGTAAACCAGCATGTTGGAATTTGGGTATGAAATAAGTAAGATTTAATGATAAGACATTTATTTGGTGCCAAAATAAATTAACTATAAATGACAATGATCATAAATATGAAATGACCAAAAATACTAGGAAAATCATTTAGTTTAACATGAAAAATATGTGAAGTAAAACGAATAAGGGAGATGTTCCATCAAAAATAAATCCTAGACATTTTACTAAATGTAAGAACTATTCATTGCCAAAAAATGATCTACCCAATTTTGAGTTCTAGTTTTCAACCCCATGTTTAGCCAAATAGGAAACAACGGCAGTAGAATACCGAAGGAACAAAGGGGTGATATTCACAAAAATCGAAGTCCAAAGACAGGGCAAAAACGAGAACACAGAAAACAATGACGTTAGACACAAAAACAATGACGCCAGACAGACACAAAGCACAGAACCAGAAACCACAACATTCAGAACAAAGGCACTCACAGTGTGAACTCCAGTGAAACTAAGAGTGACATCAGGTGCTCCGGAAGGGTAAGCATGTCCTGCTCTGTTAACAGCACCCGTCACACTGTGAGTGATTCAATCCGGGAAAATGTCAAAGTCGGTAGTCAAATCCGGGAAGACGTGAATCTAGCTGAAAATGTCCACTTTCATTTGGGATACTGACACGTCATATCTTTCAATGATGCTATGGTGACGGCCATAGAATTTCTTGAGGGATGAAATTAACAAAGGTTGAACAAATCCCTGACTAAGCAGCTTTAGGGACAGTGTTTTTGCTATGTTCAAAAAATCACTGCACAAACTACAAGCTCGACAGTAACGAATCAACTGTGAAATGTACACTCCATAGGCTGGAGAGGTAGGTATATTGCTGCTAAGAAAGGGAAAGTTCACAATGGGGAAATTAAAATCATCACGCTTGTCATATAGCTTAAATTTCAAACGTCCATCTCCGTCAATATACAATAAAAGATCTAAGTACGAAGCTGAAGTAGGTGTTTCAGTTGTTTCTTTAATTTCAAGCTCATTTGGATAGATCTGATGTAAATAATCCTTAAATTTAGGATTATTAAGAGAAAGCATATCGTCTATGTAGCGGAAGCTGAAATTAAAGGACTGGGCTAAATGTTTTTGTTTTCTTTGAATAAGCCCTTGTAAAAACTTGGCCTCGTACGAGTAGAGGAAAAGGTCAGCTAAAAGCGGCGCACAGTTTGTTCCCATAGGAATCCCTATTGTCTGTTGGAAAACACGACCTCCAAATTCGACAAAAATATTGTCGATCAAAAATTCTAACATTTTGATTACGTCAGTCTCGGTGTACTTCTTATTTGAATCGGTGTGGTTCTTAACAAAATATTTCTTGTCTTTCCCTACAACTAAATAGGTGTATCTGCGTTCTCCATTTTTTGTGCAGAAACATTGATGTATTAAATCTGCAATTACTGTTTTCAGTTTATTGTGTGGCAGGGTTGTATAAAGTGTAGAAAAGTCAAAAGTTTGAATGCTATGGCAATGGGTAAGACTGGTTGAGGAAAGCTGTTCAAGAAGATCTTTTGAATTTTTAAGGAAAGTGGAAATGACGACTATATCATAATGAAACATGTAAAGAACCTAGAGCGGTCAGAGGTTCGTTTCATTGTACCAGATAACTCCGGATTCCGTTATTAAAATACACAAGCAATTTGCCGCAAAGAATTCAACACTTGCGTAGCGCCAAATTCACACGATGCACTTTGAATTATATACAGAAGAAAATCACTTTAAATATGCATTGTATTCTTTACTCTATAAAAACACGAACACTTCCCTATTTACATGTAAAGCACAATCATTTTTGTCTTCAAAATGAACTGAATCAAAAGTCACAATGAACACTGTCCAAATAATCAATAACACGGCACATAGTAAAATGAATATGTCAAATATGTCAAATATGTCAAATGGCACTTCGGAATATCACTATTTCACAATCCGAAGAATAATTGATTCACTAAATGATCCAGAGAGATTCTGTGCAACTTCCATTCAACATAAAAACATAATATTGCAAATTGCACTATTCAAATTGCCAGGTGAAAATGCACAGTTCAAATAGCCAAGTCGTATTGCCTAGCAATCTGACACTTAAATGAACACAATATTAAAAAGGCTACTTGAACAGTCAGTATTCTAAACTCTACAAAGATATACACTATATACAGTATTTTATGAACGTGTACACACTATATGACATTTCACTGTCAAATTGCTACAAGCAATATGCACTGTCAAGAATGCAGAATATCACTTATCAAACAGACCAAAAGATGTCAAAGAACCAAAGTTATTTACAGTTTCCAAAAGCGCACAATAACTTTAGACACTCACTTTACAATATGACAAGACAATGGTCAGTGGTTGCCAATTGCACATTTAAGAAGTCAACTTGCCTTATCCTTTAATATAACTGTATTCTGGAATTACTTAAATATATAATAAATATTTTTCTTTCACATGGAATCACTAGTCCCAAAGAATAATCCTTCTTATATACACAGATCCGATGTTACACATTCACGATGGTCAACACACTGACAACTGTACCTTGATTCGGTCTCCTTATATAGCCAGGGACGAGTCAATTATCGTGTAATACAGGTTGGACAGGATATCGAAACGTTAGTATTACTTTTGAGGGATGGCAGATTATTTTCGTTTCTCCAAAATAAAGGAGCACACTTATAACTCTCTATACACAAATACATGTTTCTTTCCAAACAGTTTAAATACTCTTTATCACAATGTTTCGTTACTTTAGTAAATTGAATAATTCGTCAATCTGGAAATAATTTCAACAAAATAAACCAATCAAACAAATTAATGGGTATTCGCTGTGAATCTGAATGTAGGGTACACAAAATTTAGAACTGATTTACGCAATCTTGTTTGTACACGAAAGGCATTTTCGTCACAATAAGAAAGTCATCAGCTTGCCTGTTGTGATATACAAGTGGCCGTTTAACTTCATGAAATGTATGAATCAGGACAAGGTTAAATATTTCCTCATAAATTTCTACAATAAAGCAATATTAACACTAGAATGGTAATTTGACAAACTGTAATATTGGAACTAGTTTATGCTCTAAATAGACAAGTATAATTTGATTTCATTTAAGTAAATATAAAATTCAAAATACATTCAAAAAATAAAACAAACCTTTCTGTCTGTAAGCAACAGGAATGAAAATTGATTTTCAAAGATGAAGTTCTCTTATTGAACGTACCCGATGTGATGTGTGTAGTAATTAAAGTCCGGCACTGCGGTGCTTGTCAGAAAACTGATTTTATTAAAGACGTTCAATATCTAAAACTAATACTGCTAAGTGTAAAACTCTGTCATTAACCAATTTAGCCTTTTTAGATACTATGCACCAGTACAAGAACATATATGCAGATCACCACACTAGAATATGTTCGAAAAACGTAGCTTCGCACGACTCGGTTTAATCATCATTAATCTCAGCGCGGGCTATAGCCAAACATTCTCATTCCCTTTTAGGCAAAAAAGTACATTTTCTAGGAAAAAAACCAGGCCTCCCTTGGTTTGTAGAGGTGTTCCAATTTACATAAATGGATTAAATAGTTGTGTCCTTTGAAACTGCCAGACGGGGCTCTCATTGCCTTTGCGTCTTCAAATGACCACAGTTCTTCTAACAGTAACTGAAGCGCCTACAGGTGAATTTCCGGTCTTATCTATGCAAGAGTTCTTTTCTTTCGCTCCGTTCAACACCTCTGCTTGACCTCTGCAGATTACATTTGAAACGACGAGATTTTCGAGTGTCGGCGACAGTTATTCGTCTTCATTCACGATTCCGTCGTGTTGTTTGATGCCCTTTTTTCTCATGAAACAGGCTATCTTCGAAATAAGCTGAGTAAATTTCAAGTCTCTTTGACGGGTCATATCGAAAACTATCAAAGTCTATACAATGAGCACTGGTAATTTCGAAACCATAATAGAGTTTTTATGGCCTGCCAGATTTCATCATTTGAAGTGCAATTTTTAACAATAGATTTCTTGATATAACGGGACAATAATTTGCAATCTGTTCTTACATTTATTCAAGCATGCAGACTTTTTGCTCGCTTGTTTTCTTGTTCGCAATCGCTATTTTATCCCCATCATTGATTCAACCTCTGTTGGGAAAGCTTTTGTCATTCTTTGCATTTTAAGCCGGCTATAAGAAAGTGGGAAAGTTCTTATCCAGTGAAAGAGTATATATAAGGTTCTTGTGTCAGTTTTCAAACTTGTTGACTGTCTATTTTTTTGTCAAGCACCATTGTTTCAGTGCTCTGGTTGAATTTGCCATTGTCACAAATTCATTCAATACACTTGTATATCACTGTAATAATTTTATGATAGGATGACTGATAAAGCTAACCGGAAACATAGAATTTAATCTCGCTGTCATCACGCCAATTCAAGGACAAATATGCAGCTGATCACCACATGAAAATTTGTTCCAAATTGTGGCTTACTGAGGAGAAGAGAGAGAGGAATAATGCACAAAACAAACCAAGACAAAAATCCTAATTACATTACTTTTGACATATATGTTATTTGTTTCCAGCCATATCTTTTTTTTTAACATTTTCCAGATTTTGTTTCATACGTTCTGATTAGATATGCACTAAACAGAAATAAGCTGTCGAAATACCCATGTGTAAAAACTTAATCGGTATTTAGTTATCTAAACATTTATATACAGCGATGGAAACGTTCAACATTCCCTACCACACGCACACGATTCACACGATGAACGCACACGGTTCACACGTTGAGCGCACACGATTCGCACGATGAATGATACAGAAAGTTCTCAATCGTGTATCGTGTACCGTCTATCGTGTACCGTGTACCGTGTAACGTGCGCCGTGTCGCTTAAAAAATCTTATATATTTTCATGAAACGAACTCGAAATGAAAAATATCGGCGTGCAATAAAAGTAGAGATATTCTAAATTTCACAGCATAAATAAAATGGTAATTAAGAATGTGATACATAAAGAAAAAAACCAATG
>MJUU01063293.1:54299-81762 GCA_002080025.1 Modiolus philippinarum
GTAATTCATGCAACATTGTCATATACAACAGACGTTTTCCGTATTCTGGTTATTTTTATCCCTACATAGACCAAAAACTGATAATTTCAGGGAAAATTTGTTGGGGTAGGGCTAAGATTTTCGGTATTTAGAGTCACATTTTACACTCAATGAATTTCTAAACACTGTTTTAAGACAATTAATGTATTGTTCAGAACAATTAATTGGCATATCTGCAGATATATTCTATGGATTAGACATATATTGCAATTTAACAGTGAACTATGGACAAATCTGAAATGTTGAAAATTCCCATTTTTTATGAATTTTGGGAGAAATATAGAGTTTTAGTCCACCAACGGCTGTTTAAATACCAAATTATGATGTTATTCAGGCAGCATTGTCATATACAAAGCACATTTTACGTGTTCTGGTTATATCCATGCAAACTTTGACAAAAAATTGGCAATTTTAGGGAAAATTTGTTGGGGTAGGGGTAAGATTTTCGGTATTTAGAGTCACATTAAACACTCATTGTTTTTCTAAACAATGTTTTAAGACAACTAATATGTTGCTTGGTACAAATAATTGGCATATCTGCAGATATATCCTCCAGATTTGGCATATATAACGATTAAACAGTGAACTTTGGACAATTCTAAAATGTTAAAAATTCCCATTTTTCATCAATTTCGGGCAAAATTTTGAGTTTAAGTCGACAAATGGCTGTTATAATACCAAATCATAATGTTATTCATGTAACATTGTCATATACAGCACACATTTTGCGTGTTCTGATTATTTTAATGCGAAAATAGACCAAAAAATGACCATTTTAGAGTAAATTTGTTGGGGTAGGGGTAAGTTTTATTTATGTATGATGTTTATATTACCTAAAAGTAGCCATTATTTGTAATGGTTGTAAAGCAAATATAATAAGCTTTCATTTGATACCTATTTTAAATGATATTTGTTCACTAAAAAATAATATTAGGCANTATTGGATGTGGTTTGTTTCCATGAATTTATTCACTTTTTTACCTTTTTGGGGCCATTTAGGGCTTGCTATATGGTGTGAGGTTCCTCACTGTGTTGAAACCGTACGGTGACCCCTAGATGCTTTATTTTGGTCGTTTTAACTTGGATATGGGATGTTGTCTCCTTGACATTTACCCCATTTCCTTTCTTTTTCATGTCAATATTGCTAACTACTCAGGTCTCTAATTAGCCATATAACACTATTTATATATCATTAAGTCCCCTCGACGAAAAGTGAGGGAATAATGTTTTACCCCCGTTTGTCCGTCCGTCTACAGGGGTATTTGTTTTGTCTATGCAAGTCGTGCTACAGTTTTTATGCTATAAAGTTTTTATTTTTGCAGATCATTTAATATACATATATTGAACATGTGCATGTAAGGATTTTAATTTTGATGCGTTTTGAAAAATAGACATTGCTGAACTTAGTCATTTTTATTTGTTTCCATAGAACGTACATTGTTTGTCCGCACAACAACTCCTACAGTTTTTATGCAATAAAGTTTTTTGTTTTGCGGATCATTTCATATTAAAAATCTGAATGTAGTAATGATTTTTGTTAATTTTCTGTTAAAAAAATATACATTTGTTTAACTTGGTATTTTTGTTTTGTGATTTAGATAATTAGATTAAATAATTTGCCCTCGCCATTCCTCCTACAGTTTTTCCTGTTATTCGTACCTATATTGATGATGTGCATGTGGCAAGGATTTTGATTTTGATTCATTTTTCTCAAAGGTACTGTTGAACTAAGCAGTTTTGATAGTAACATGTAGTGGGTCATCACTTGTGTCCTACAGACACAAATATCATGACTAAGAAATCACAGCTTGATTCAACCTTGTGCGGGTGCATGCCATCCTCTAGTTAGTTTTTTGTGGTATCTGAAGATAAACGAAGCAGTTTACAGTGCTTACTGCTTATGAGAACATTAGGAAGTTTATGGTTCATACTGATAACTGTTTCGAAACGCGAAATACTCTTTACTTGTTTACTAGTTATTCAAACAACAGCAAGTTTATGGTTCCCCTCGAGACCAACTTGGTGTTTTCGACAATTGAGTAAAATGTGTAATGTTATATCGAAAATCTAATTAACAGAAAATGTGGAAAAATCTGTTTTTTCAGCCACAATGCAACTTAAGATGTCAGCTACGATACTTGACAAACCCGTGGACTAGTGAACGCCGTCAACGATTAGGAGAGTTATTTTATGACAATGAAACTTGCATTGAAAGGTACTTTTATAACATAAGTTGTCACTCAATAGTATCGTGTAATTATATATTATTGATAATGAACGGCTTATTATATCTATTACCAGTATAACATTTCAGCTGTTGCCTGTATTGATAATCAAAATTGATGATTAATGATTGAAATAATAAACATGTAACAACGGGAATATGACTCCAGGCAGATTATAGAAAGGCACAAAAAACACACACACACAAAAAAACAAAGCATAAAAGCACATACACCAGTCAAAAAATGGTTGAAATTTCATGCTTCTAAAATTTTGGAAATGCGATTTCTTATTATTGATATTATAAATTGTAAAATTTAGTTAACAATTCGAAAACGTAGACTAGAATGGAGAAGTGATGAAAAGATTTTTTTTGTGACCCATAATATTATTGCAATCAAAAGTTGCTTCTGTCCTATAACAGTGGATAGCTAATTATATCACTGTATTTAAAGATTGAAATGTATTGTTTTTCATTTCGTTTCCATTATCTTTCAAGAGCCGTTTGTGAAATTTTAAAAACGTTAAAATCATTTAAATATATTTGTTTATTCGATTTTTTTTTCAATTCGATTGTTCCTTTTTATCATTTTTTGTACGATTTTTCTAAAATTATTTCTACTGTTTGTAAATGGTTTATACGATTTAAACAATTGTTAGGACGATTACAATAATGTTACGACGATAAAAAAAATCTTAAATACTATGTTAGTTCATTTGTACAATTTTTAAAATGGTTCGAAATTCAAATCGTAGAAACAAATAGAAAAAAGAATTATAGATTTTTTGAATTCGTATAAAAGATTAAAAAAAAGCACAAACCTTACAAATAATATTCGCAAAACGATTCTTTAAAGAAATACACAAACAATTTTTAAAACAAATTGGAGAAAAAAAAATTGTACAACGATTTAAAGATATTTTAAATGAATTCTAAAAACGAACAAAGTTAAAAATTGTATTTTATTTATCTAATTTATTTTACTTCGCTTGAATTAGCAAATATTTGTATGCATAATACAAATACCCAAGTTGCATAAACAACAGTAAATTTTGTTATGCTGTACACGTGTTTCAAGGAGTAACCTCTCATCAGCAGCATTAGAATCAAATAATATGGAAAACCATAATCCAAAAGAAGTAAAAAAAAGAAGTACTCATTACCAAAAATATCGAAACAGCAAGCCAATACCAGCACCAAGGACATCTATAGCTACCGAGTGCCACACACGGAATGTAGCCTCAGTATTTCATAAGTGGTTACAAAACAGTAAATTTGTATGAAACGCAAGGTAAGATTTCAGACAAATCTGACTATCGGGCTTGTGAATACCTATTGGGACTTCTGGTCCACCAGCAGTGGTATCGGCCCAATGGTTCAAAATACAAAAAATACCAAAGTTGCAAATACAACAGTAAATTTCGTTATGCTGTATACGTGTTCTAAGGAATAACGTCTCATTAGCAGCATTAAAATCAAATAATATTGAAAGCCATAATTCAAAAGTAGCCAAAAAAGAAGTACAGTCCGTACTCATTACTAATAATTCGAAATAGGAGACGAAAACGAATACAAAGGACACCTACCGAGTGTCATACACTAAATGAAGCCTCAGTCTTTTATAAGTGGTTAGAAATTTGACAAAAACAGTAAATTTGTAAAAAACAAACGCAAGGTAAATTTTTCATGTCAGACAAAATCTGACTAATGGTGAATACCCTCGTGGACCTTTGGACATTTTTAACGCTAGATGCATTGAAGTGAAATATAAAGATTCCTATGAATAATTCACTATGCAATGGAAAAATGTTATTGTCAGTAGTTGAAGCAAAAATCCTGAGAGATATAAAGTACATGACATTTTATAAGAAAGTCCGAAAGGATGCATATAATTCGTATCAAGTAGATTGAAATGACATATTCGAAGACACGTTCCAGACATATCAATTGCACATCATTAGGGCGTGAATTCTGTTACTCTTTGACTATAATTGTTTATTTTTAAAGATATTCATTTATTCTAACAAATGCAATGTATCATTGACGTATATTTGTACAGAAGATGCATTTCTACGAATGTTTTGATTCTTACAATGTACATGAAATATATTTATTGTTAAAATGCGATGTTGTAAATGAGTTATAAGAATTTAAAAAAAAAAACAATTATTGCTTTCAATTTTAAATGTGCATTTATTATTCTAAACCAAACAAATAGAACATTGGTTATATCCTTACATGAGCAAAAACGCTCTATATAATAACAAAACAATACTAAAATTACAAATAAAGCATTCACAAATAAGCATATGGCACTGACAGCGTGAAATCCAAAAAAAATGTTGGTAACATCAGATGCTTCGTAGGGTTAACATATCCATATACGGCACCTGAACACTGGCGATGTGGAAATTTAAGGTTTAAGTTAAAACAGGTAATGTCGATCCAGTTGAAATCAGCTGATAATTTTCATTCTCATTTGTGATACAATAACATGGTATTTTTTTTTTTTTTGGATTAAATAAGCGTTATGGACACAAAAGGATACTAGTATACACCTGAAGTGGAGGTATCATAGTAACCATAGTAACCACAAATGTATGATATATCGTTTTGGATGCTAATTATACCTTCAGAAGGAAGTTAACACTCTGATTTGTTAATAGCCGTGGTACTTTTCGGATATTCTTGATTTTAATGGTATTTACCAAAACTCGATTTTGTCCTGATATGCCATAAATTGAGGCGCATGTAGTATTTTCTCAGAGTCATCTGTGCGTTTTGGTACAGTGATATTTGGAGTTATTAAACTGATATATCATGGCTATTTTCTGTAGTCTTGGATAAGAATTTCCCTAACCCCTCAGGCTTTAGAAATGATTCGTTCGGTGCATTTTGAATATATGGCATTTATACCTTTTTATTATGATATATCTGTTCAAAATTATTTTTCATTGCGTAAAAATTGTGTAACAAATTGTTTTTCCTATATTTACATTTTATAGAGAAAAATAAGGCGAATCAAAAATTAAAGTTGCTTGAAATCAAATGCAGAATGTATTGTTACCGCAATGAAATACTCCAGTTCATTATGGACCATCATAAACTTAATGTAAGGTTTTAGCAAAGCTAATTATGGAAGACCTCATGGTGATTCAAGATGAAGAACAGCAATAAAAGTTTTGTTCCATCGCTTCGTTCTCCCATGTGTAAGAAGAGACTTCGTCTCATTAGCATTTACTCTATAATCTTTCATTACCTTTTCAAGCTTTAACGGTACATAAGTGAATTATGCATGCATAAGTGAATTATGCATGCAGTCTTTATCTCCAATGCGCTGTGTTGTTGACAAATAATTTCAATGCCCAGTGCATAATCCCTCACGTAAAATATTGAACCAACCATCATAATGGCTTGATTTTATGAAGATTAAGATGTTGATGTCCAGATTGAATTCCGTATGGCCGTAGATGATAAATGTAAAACTCTAATGCATACATTCGCTGTGGAGGTACATAATGAAATGAAATTGCATAGTCACTGATACTTTCTGTTCCCTGTAAAATGATTGATAAGATAATAATTCATCAGCGATAATTGCAACATGATATCTCGCATATCTTTCATATATATTATTTAAAATGATACATTCTTGTACTAGGGACCGTCATGAACTACTATAAGGTAGGAGTGTTTGCTCTTTGTTGAAGGCCTAATTGTGACTTCAAAACGAACAACAATGAAAGCGTTGTTTCAATTACTTGATATTACCATGTATTTATAGGGATTTTCTCCCATGTACATTTACTTCATATTTCATACTTTTATTTGTTCATTTAAATACAGAACGTTAATCCTTTAAAATAATCAGTAGTATGAAAACAGAAAAATAATAATTGAAAATAAAGGGAATACTGATACTATATTTTTTTTTTACTTTCCATGACATGACTCTTTATTGTCTATGTATTTATTCATACCTTTATTTCTGGTGACTTTTGTTGTTACAATGGTATACAGACATAAACATTTTACATGACATTACAGAGGCAGCAGTCAGATATAGACATTTTACATAACATTACAGAGGCAACATTTAAGACAATATGAGAAAACATAATACATAACAAAAATAGTGTTTTTAATATTCCTAGTACAGACAATATGTGATTAAAGATTCATGTAGCCTGATTTTGTCTTTCCTTAAAAATTGTTTGAAGTACTAAATTTGTGAAATAATCCGGCCAATCTGCATTGAGTTTTTTTTTTTTTTTGTCATTACCATGCAAAATATTGTTCAGGATTTTTGCGTAAATGATAACTACCCATCCATTATTGGCAATTTACTCTATATTTTATATTTTTATGCTTCCTGTAAGAAACTGCATTAATAGTGTCTAATATACTATTTTGGCATAGTATACCTACAGCCATGTACTATGCCTGTCACGTGACTTGGTAGGCGGAGCTACAGTATTGTCAATCAAATAGTGATGAAATCTTGCTTGTAGGGTTCTACTGTCATAGAACCAACCTTAATTTGGTAGTATTTCTAATAAAATAAAGTGTTTACCCCACTTGTGACCATTCATTTTACTTATCTCTTCGTTTTATATCATGAAATAAAGGAATTTTTTAGATCCGCCATAAAAAGCTATTTTTCAAATTTCCATGACTATATGCAACTATTTGAAATATAGGAATTTAAACTGACAGTAGCCAAATGAAAAGAACAACTATCTATTAACTTGGAAATTGTAATTAAAAGATGAAAACTAATGACACAGTCAGCATAATAATGATAATAACATTGTGTTTAGCAATGACTATGCCAAAAAAGTGGACAGGGTTGAATACACATAGTGCACTCCCCTTCGGGTCGTGCACTATGGTCTCAACCCTGACCACTATTTTGGCATAGTCATTGCTAAACACAATGTTATTATCATAATATCCCTTTATGTTTTGATCTTTTGTTTAAATAACTAAATACCGAAGTTGCTGTGAATTAAGGTTCTGCATATACGCATTTCGACAACTTATGTCTCTTCAGTTCAGATAAAATCGAAACGTTTGGAAGATTGTCAACTCAAAGATGTTTAAAAACTGATAGAGAACAATTAACCAATATGATCTAAATGTAAAGCCAAAATCATCTACAAATAGAGCTTTGCATGAGGGAGATACTCCTTAGTTTGCAACAAAATTAACGAAAATTTAGATATTGTAAGGTTTAATGCTTACGAGTGTGTCGTTATAAAGGAAACCCCTGTTTATTTTTGTTTGACAACTGGCTGACTCTAAATGTTTTCTTTTATGCTGTTATAATTGTGTATTTTTGGAGTTAGTTGTACAAGGCATACAAAACAACTTCATTGCTCGTTTTAATCACTTATTTTATATATCTAGTGTTCTCTACGCGTGTTAATCAAGTCATAATAATACTTTGCATTATTTGTATGTCTTTTTGGTACTTCTCTTTTGTGACCTATTTTTGTTTTTGACCGAAACTTTAAATTTCATTTTACTACACAGTGACTTAAAAGTTACTTACTTTACGAGCACCGTTTGCGTCATATTGATAGTACCATTTAGGATAACGTCCGTGTATATGAGTTTCTGGATCAAAACAATGAAATCTGCTTCTACCCATCGCGTCAGTGGAATTTACTGTTTTTACACCTAGTCTTTCCATACATTTACCAACCTCCGCGTCTTCTGCGCCGCCATCTTGTCGACAAAAACTTGGATTTTTACCGATAGTTACTAGTCGAAATAACGCTTCCGAGCTTAAAACATAACCAGCTCCCCCACTGTAGTATCCCTGTTTAACATGCGTTTTAAAATGATGACCAAAGAAAATAGGATCATTTGAATTGTAATCTTTCAAAAAATATCTTAAATTTTCTAAAATGACGTACGTATCATCATCAGCTTTCATGAACCAGTCAGCTAGATGTCTATAATGCTTGTAGACATATCTAAAAGCTTGCATGGTTTTCCCTGTCAAATGACTTCTCCCCTCCTTTACATCTAATCCTATTGTGGGGAAACTTTCATTCGTTTTTGAACTGAAGTATAATACAACATTACATCTCTTAGCCCACGTTCTTTTCACATGTATAGTTTTCTTATCCAAATTCTGCGGACTTGTCATTACCCAACACAAAACACGGACTTTCCTTGCAAGATCCTTAGCAACTGAGTCATTATCTGAAAAATACATTTTCGTCAAAACATAAAACTTTTAGTTTTCTTAATCATAGATTGAAATGTAATAATTCAAAATTAAATTTACAGTAACTTCGGTATTTTGTTATATAAAGAGAATTTGGAGTATAACCTTCATAGAGTTTCCATCAATGGTTATATAAATATGGCACTTGCTATATATTGATAAAGATATGACACCTGCTTAATAGTATATAATGCTTTTGCTAATTTGTATCAGTCCAAGTGACGTGCAACGCACCTACACGGATGTCTTCTTTGTGCCGAAATCCTATTTTAGATATTTCTTTCACCAACACCTTACGCCTGTATCAACAGTGATGGGTAAATAGTTTTCTGAACGAAATAGTAAATAAATGTGATTAATGCACGAGCATAAAGAATACACTGGCAAACAAATACCGAAGCTAAAATGAGGAAAAGGGGAATTCCAAAATCAAAAATCTAAAATCACGGCAATTAACATCCGACAGCATGACAGAGACAAAACAGGGATGACACCTGTCAGACGACCAGCTGAAATATGAAGTTGAAAGATCTATTTGGTGACTGATTTGCTTATGTCATTTTCTTGATTTGATCTGCTCTGAAAAGACCAAAGTTGTCGAAATGCGCATATGCAGAAATTAAATTCACAGTAACTTTTGTTATTTGTATCCCGTAGAAAAAAACACAATTAAACTCCATAGTAAGTGTTACTTCTCCAACCCTCAAATAGTACCATGTTAAAAGTTTAAAAAGCTTTTTTAGATAGATTATGTATCTGGACGATAACAATAACAAATCAGTACCACAAACATGATAATCAAATCGCAGACAAAACTAAAAGATGTCATAGAATTAATGTAGAAAAAGTAACAGAAAATTCTTACAATGGCCGAAAACAACATAAAAAACTGAAGCACTGACAGTGTCAACTCCCACATAAATTAGGAGTATCATCAGATGCTCCGGAATGGTCAACCTGATCTTCTCCATGCGTGGTACCCGCCAAACTGCCATGAAAAAGTCCGCTTTTATCACAATCGGTGTTTTTCAGTCCGGTAACTAACTCAAAAAATCAATTCGATCTTTTCAGAGATGTGTTTTTTAATTCTGATTTTCTAAAAAAAAAAAAAGACTAAGATGTGATTGCTACTCCTATTAATATATCCTACATATGAAAAGCCTATATATAAGTTGTCGAAATGTGCATATGCATAAAATAAATTAACAGTAACTTCGGTATTTTGTTATTAAAGTAATAATTCATGGCAGGTATATGGTTATTAGGAATTTAACCATGGGCTGGGCCTTTATATTCGAATTTAACCCAGAGCGTCAGCGAGAGGTTAAATTTACGAATATAAAGGCCCAGCCCATTGTTAAATGACAATAACCATATACCTGCCATGAATTATTTCGATTCTAATATGACAGAAAATTGAATTTTCCATTCTGAAGCGACCTAAGAGAAGGCGGATTTCCCGACTCCATTGCTGCCTTTGTCTCTGACGTCACAATACACAATCTGACGTTTTCAAACAGATGCAAGTTCAAAATTCAAGTTATAAGTAAAACAATTTACATTTACGTGTCTCAATGGCATGATTTAGTTAAGAATTGTTCTCGACCTTTATTTCATTCACAAAAATAAGACGACCAAAATCAGAAACATTGTTGTTCTTTATCCCGTTTAAACTCATATTCCGATTCCATTTGCGCATGTGCGAAATATATGGTTATCGAGTATTATATTGGTTGACGATTAACTAGAGCCATGTTAGAATTAAGAAATAATTCACGGCAGGTATATGGTTATTGGAAATTCAACCATGGTCTGGGCCCTTATATTCGAATTTAACCCTGAGCATTAGCGAAGGGTTAAATTTACGAATATAAAGGCCCAGCCCATGGTTAAATGACAATATCCATATACCTGCCATGAATTATTTCGATTCTAATATGACAGAAAACGGAATTTTCCGATCTGAGGCGACCTTAGAGAAGACGGATTTCCCGTTTCCATTGCTGTCTGTGTCTATGACGTCACAATACACAATCTGACGTTATCAAACAGATGCAAGTTCAAAATTCAAATCGAGAGCAAAATAATACACATTAACGTGTCTGAATGGCATAATTAGTTATAAAAAAGGCTTAACATTTATTTTCTTCACAAATTAAGACAAACAAAATAAAAAACATGGTTGTTTTTCTTCCATTTTACTATTATTCCGACACCATTTGCGCATGTGCGAAGTATACGGTTATCGAGTATTATACTGGTTGACGATTAACTAGAGCCATGTTAGAATTACTACCACTGGACCGATGGCTCTGCTGGTGGACTGTTATTCCCCGAGGGTATTCACCAACCCTGTAGTCAGTACCTCGGTGCTGACCCGAAACCGATTCAGTTGAAATATGCAATATCTAAATTTTACAAAATTTTAAGGAGTATCTCCCTCGTGCAACAGCTCTGTCCTTAGCTGAATTTTGGCTTCTCTATTTAGATCCTTTTGGTTATTTGTTCTCTATCAGCTTTTACATGTTTTTCGAAAATGTTTTGGTTTGATCTGTACTGATAAGACGTACGTCAAAATGCGCATATGCAGAAAATAAATTAACAGTAACTTGGGTATTTTGTTATACATGTTTGAAGCTACTGCTTTAACAGAACAGAACATTTTATTTCTAACAAAAATATAGTTTGTTTTGCACACTTCACACTTGAACAGTAAAAAGGGTGTATATGTTGTGATATTGTACAAGTTATAACTTGTACCGAGGTATTGTACAAGTTGAGCTAGTATCCATACCGACTTGACATTATTAAAGCTTAAAATTTTCTGCAACCGATTTGCGAAGAATTGTTTAGAAATTCAAGCCTTAGACCAATGTATTTCACAATATTCCAAAACAAACATCAAATAATTAAAGTAAGATACTTCACTATAATGCTTGTTTTACTTGTTTTACGCTAATTTTATTTTAAACCATGGTGATACAGTTACATTGACTCAGTTATGGTGATGTTGAATATACTTTAGATTTGTTAGAAACATAGAATTAATTTGTCAGAGTTCTTGCTCAAGAGAAGATACTGTCAAATTTTGATAACTTGTACAAAATGTCTGGACATGTTATAGCTTGTACAGAATTACAACTTGTGCACAACATATATTTAGATTTTTTTATACCTAGGGGTGAATTCAATAATTCAGAAATGCAATTGAGGCGTAGTCAAAATATTTTTAGAAATAGTTATGGCAATCTGTTACAGTGTGTAAAGGACAATTTATTTATAGGAAATGGTAGAATAAAATGTAACAATGAAAGAAAATCTACATGTAAAATTGCTTACTCCATTTGCACATGTGATTTGTTGTGTAATGTTTCAAATCTTAATCTTTTAGATTTTTCTATTCAGGCAAAATAATTTTCTTTTTTTAAATATAGTTTGTTAACATGGAAATCTGCTACCTTGTTTGTGTGAAGAAAATATCAATTATATAAAATGCTTGAATAAATGATAACAAAACACCCAAATTGCTGTGAATTTGAATCCCGCATATGGCCATTCCGACAATTTATTTCTCTTTTGAGCAGATCGATTCAAAATATTTGGAAGTCCATAAACCGAACTATGTGTGAAATCTGACTGAAACAACTAAATAGATAAACGAAAATATGACTCTTGCCATTCATATGAAAAATGTATTAAAAAAAATAATAATAAATAATGTTTTGAAATGTCAAAAATTTCTTTTATAGAACAAATGTTAAAAAGTCGAAGAACTAATTATTCAAGAAAATATTTTGGTTTATTAAATTTGTCTGTAGAATTTTTAAGAAGTTTTCATGATAAATGTTTTGGTGTCTGTTTATCTTATGTCAATGATAGAAATTATGCAAAAAAGAGAACAAACCTTGGTTTAACAATGAATGTTTAAATAAAGAAAATGCTCACAAGTTTCAAAGTTGTAAAATCAAAAACTATAATAAGATTGCAAAGAAAAACAAGATGTGTTTGTGAAACACTACATATGCCACCAGATTCTACAGTAAAATATGTGAAAACAGCCAAGTTCACACCCTTTTAACATCTGTGACCTTGACCTTTGACCTGGCCTAATTTGTTTGCATATTTATGTTCCAATTGACTAGACTTATACACTTGCCAAGTATGAAATGTCTTCCTTAAATAGTTCAAAAGTTAATGCTAAGGTTAAAGTTTCGGACGCACTGGCAAACAGACAAAACGGACAGACAGGACAAAAACAATATGCCCCCGATCCTCGATCTAGGAGCATAAAAATAAAAAGCCAAGTAAAAAATGTATTATAGGTAATATAAGAAAGGACATGGTTAGGTTAAAAGAATTTAAAGAGTTTGGAGGATATAAATGCCAGCAGTCCAAAATCTTGTCTGACTATGCACAAATATGTTGTTCTAAAATTAATTTGTTTGATAAATCGCCACTAGCAGAGATACCGACATGCATGGTATAGTAAACGGGTGAATAAGCAAAATTACCGAAACACAATTGTCAAGAGCCAAAGTGTATGAGGCAACAAAAGCCAAATCAGGTGAAAACTTAATACAGAAAACATATATTAGGATCAAGTAAATATCATCTACGCTGGAATACATTGACATCCCTCTAAAATCATTGTCAACCTTGGCTTCGTCGGGTAACAATCTGCTTTGTCACTTTCCAATGCCAGCTGCCTATATGTATCAATGTACATAAAATGTGGTTTATTTAGAATAAAAAATACATGTCTTGAACTTACTATGAGGTGTAAACTATAGCTCATCGTTGATGGCTTCAAAAAGAAGATCAACAATAAAAGCGTTGTTCCATTGCTTGGTTTAATCATGTATTTGTACAGACTTTGCCTTATGTGCTTTTACTCCATATCCTCCCATTGTTAATTTAAGACTGAAGTTTGTCTCTCCTGCAGTGTCAGTAAAAGATTCACTTTGTGAGAGACATATGCTCTCAATATGTTTCAGTTATTGTGTAATTGTTGTTGAGAGAATATCTTGTACGGATACACTATCATACTTTAAAATTTTGGCTATATTCTTTTTGTAATTTTAAAATGTTATTTTGATCATTCTGTTTATGATGCCCAGATTGCATTGTTTTATTATGCTAAGAGTTCTTGTAATTGCCTAAACAAGTGCCCTGTAGTTGTTTATACGTTGTTATTGTCTTCTATGAATCTTTTTTGTCGGAAAATGGACGACAGTAGTTGTAAAAACATTTTGCCAGATCATTTTATATTTGTTGACAACCACGCATCTATGATGGAGATCAATGGATGTGGTGTTGTTGGATATCTAGCAATGAATTTCGCTTTAACCAGTGTTAGGGGCCATCCTGAACGTACTATGAGATGTAAGTAAGCTCATTGTTGACCTCAATATGAAAAAAACACCAATAAAAGCGTTGTTCAATAGCTTTGTTTACTCATATATTTACAGAGACTTTGTCTCATGCGCCTTTACTCCTTAAATTGTCAATGTATTGAATTTTATTATATAGATAGCGGTGAATTATCGAGTTTTCTCAGTTAAATAAATCTCATATTGTCACCGGTGAAAATAAAGGATTTCTAGTCACCGGATGACGTCTCAATGAAGCGACGTCACATCACAATATCTCTTCAATGTCGTCGTCAAGTAAACAACTGGCGCATTGAAATGAAAAAAAAAATAATCCGCATAAAAAAACTCAGTTTTTGCATAGAAAATCTATATAATAAAAAGCATAACTAATTGACAGTCATGAATATCAATAAATATGTCACTCGTGTCGATCAACGCAGGGGATTAAACTCGTTGCAGAACAAGTTCTGCAACTCGTTTAATCCTTCTGCGTTGTTCGGCACTCGTGGCATTTTTATAGATATTCAAGACGGTCAATTAGTTATACTACAATTATCGGGTTTGAAAGTATTAATTGTTTTGCAAAATGACATTCAAATCATCCTATATGTCACGAGTGCCGAACAACGCAGAAGGATTAAACGAGTTGCAGAACTTGTTCTGCAACGAGTTTAATCCCCTGCGTTGATCGACACGAGTGACATATTTATTGATATTCACGACGGTCAATTAGTTATACTATAATTATCAGGTTTGAAAGTAATAATTGTTTTGCAAAATGACGTTCAAATCATCTTGATAAGCTCTTGGACTTAGTCCGAATGACATGTGAAATGTTGAATACGATTAAAACTCTAAAAATATTCACTCGTGGTTTTTCGAAAAAGTGCCTTAAATGTGTCTGCAGGGTATTAATTTCCTATTATAGAATTTTGTGAATTTTTCTTTGTAGAAACATAATTGGATTAAAATAAAATTTAGGGGTCTCCCTGCATTTAAGCGCAGAAACTGAAATTGAAAATTTCAAGATTTTACATAGAAATGATAGATAAAATGATTATATTGGAGGATAGCTTGAAAGATCTATTATAGATTTTATTCATACTTTCCATGTGTTTTGAAATCATAATATAGTTTATATATTCAAAATGAAAATTTTGTGTCACCGTTGAAATAAGAGAGATAAATTGCGAAATATTAATTTCTCTAGTGATATATATCTATATGTGTGTGTGTGTGTGTGTGTGTGTGTGTGTGTGTTAAAATCTCTATCAAATTATCTCCCTTGCATATTTTCTGTGTTTTGTAAATCCAGCAACATAGTTTTAGTTTACCTTTTTGTAATGAAAGTGTTGTAACACTGATAAGGAGTAACAATTTCAAATACTTTGGAACTTTCTTTGTGTTTTAAATAACTATTTTGTTAAATTTCTTATTGAATGAAGCCTAGATGAACAAGTATTAGAAAAAAAATGGCGGAATAAAACGACTGAGACACCTTAAATTGGATTGTAATGATTCCACATCTAAAATATTATAAAAAGAACGGCAGACTTTTCTTGCTTTAAAACTTGTTGACTTCTTAATAGGAAAAAGAAGGGAAACGGGGAATGTGTCAAAGAGACAACGACCCAAAGGGGAGTAATAACAACTTAAAGCCACCATAAGATCTTCAATGAACGGTAAGGAAACACCACACCCAACGGCAGGTCGGAGTTGGCCCCTAAATAAAGAGTAATCAAGTTCAGCGAAATAAACATCATTCTAGACTTCCATACACATTAAGTGAACTAACTAGAAAACAGACAAGGACACACAAAGGTTTAATAAATTTCCTGACTTAGAACAGGCGCAAACCTGCTGCGGCGGGGTTAAACTAATTTTATTGGATCCAAACCTTCCCCCTATAGCCAATGTGATAAATAAAAAAAAACAATCGTAACAACAGTAAAATTCAGTTGGCAACAGGACTGGGTCAAACTGAAAGAACTAAATATACGGATATAAACATGAAATCACAAGAGACTACTGGCAGTTAACTGACATGCCAGCTCCAGACCCATTACCAACTGACAAATTAAGTTATGTACCCTCAGTATACAGCTTCCATCAAGATCCCTTCCTGTGAGGAGTTTAGCATAATGATTTCATGTATATACCGGAATACATAACCCGTGTCCATGCAATACTGATTTTAAAAATTTAGAATGTGTTTAGTTAACATGCAAAGACCCTATCAAAAAATCAATGTTAATACCAAAGAAGGCCATACGTAATGACTTGACGACAATATCGTAATTATAACCCTTATGAATTAGACGATTTAAAGGTTTTATAAGTTTGTTAGGCGAGTTTAAGTATTTTTTACTTTTATGTAAAACATTACCATAAAATAAGGGATGTGAAATGCATGCAATCATAAAAAATTAAAAACAAGAAGATTTATCGCGGAAAGCAACACACTATAATCTTTCATATCCTAGATTTTATCTAAACGTGGTATGTGTCAAAGCAATTGATCAACTTTGAAAGCTAATTCAATTGCCATTTATATCAAAAATACCGTAAATTCATAACACACTTACCATGATGAAAATGTGAATCCTCCAACATTTCGAACTGGAGTTTGTTAGTATTTTTGTTAGTTTGTTTGTGCATATCAGTACCATTTCGTCTTGTTTTCACATCCAGAAAAGATTTAATATTAATTCCTCTTAATGATGTTTTTGCTGAAAAGTGTTCGTCCATGTATCCAATGATATAAGACGTCACTAGTCCAAATACCATTCCCAAGAAAAAGGTTATTTTTGAAACACTTGTTGTACGAAAAGCTGAAATATAAAAACGATTGAGACATAAATCGCTTAGTTTCATTTTGTTTGAAACCTCTTACGTTAAACACTTATATTTATATTGATTTTACACATATGGTTAAGCTACCAAATAATCTTCACTTTATCAAGTGCACATGTGGATATTATGTCAATGGATAAATATACAATATACAATTTTTCAATAGTTACATTATAGTACGTTAGTTTTCTTGTGCTTATACAAAAGGCTATAAGCAAAGTATTAAAAAAAGTCGAACCTGTTTGTTCGAATACTTACTAGTACAAAATATAATGAAAGGACAAGATTTTTTTTTAAAATGATTCTAAAATCGTAAAGACATACATAACGAGGCAGCATGAAAATATATTTAATATCTTGTGACAGATTCTCAATTTCAGGCAAGCCTTTGTTTTGTAAACAATACCGGTCCGTGGATGACATTTGACTGTATTTTGTAATGTTTGTTATTAACTTTAAAAAAAATTACGGAAACAAAGATCGGTCCCTCAAATTATTCAAAATTTTTGTTATGAATTTGCATCTATGTGTTTTGAATTTTCGAGTTTTTATTTTGTATTTCAAGTTTTCATCTCCAAATTTAACTTTCGTCTTGAATTTTTAAATTCAAAACATGAATTGTCAAATTACTATCTTGAATTTTCAACTTTCTCGATTTTCCATTTTTTTTTAATCTTGAACATAAAAATGTGTGTGTGTGTGTGTGTGTGTGTGTGTGTGCGTGTGTGTGTCCAATATAGGCTTCTATGCTTTTCTTCAAATGGTTTTCCTAATTTTCATATGCTCTGGCTAGTTGAAATGAATACCGAAACTCACAGTAATTTAATCGGAGATTACATAATATATTCTAATGTTTCGGTTCTAGCGCTGCTGATGAGCATTTTATTTCCGAAATGGCCATACAACTCATTCAAATTATTGCAGTTGGAGTTAACATATGTGTTATGGTCTCATGTTTATCTACTTCATATCCTTTCGTAAAATATATTTTGACAATGTTAGGATCAATAAGTGCAAAATTAGTTCCTACCTGCATTGGGTATTATTTGTATGTTTTTGATAGTATAGGAAAACGGGATAGGGAATGGGGAAGTTTGTAGACACCATAAACCGGTTTAACCCTTCCGCTAGCTCTTGCTAGTGCAGATAGCAAGGCTCGCTATCCAGAGCTCCTATCGTTGTCTGTTTGCCTTTTGCTATTTTATTGTTTTTCTTGTGCAGTTCCCTGGTAGATTGTGACATGTGATTGTAATTTTCGGTCATTGTAAGTGTTTCCCGTTATCTTTTCGTCTTTAATATTTTTAAATGTGAAAAACATAAAAAATTAAAACCAAAAAACATGTTCATAGCATATTGGAAATATATATCCGACTCATATACCTGTAGTTTTAGAACTTTTACCTGAAGAAAAGTTTGCAATCGTACTAAAGAAGGTAGGCTTTTTTGGCTTTTATAAAACAATAAACAGATGTTGACAATTACTATATGTAAGAGAAGAGTAAAGACAAAGACGGGATTTGCATTGGATGAGTAATACAAGAATGAGTGGATAAGAGAGATTTTTATACAGATGTTTCCACTCACTGAGTCAATATTCACAACAAAGTGATGAAAATGCAGTATAATATATGATTGATTTGGGATCATTTTCGCTATTGACAAAATAGTTGAGGATTTTTGTATTTACACTTATACAACTTCAGTTAGCGAATCAGTATAAACGACGGTCAATGCTTTTACATTGATCAACTAAAACTGTCTCATTAGGACCTGTTAATCTAGTTTTAATCATCGATACCCAGAAGTCTCATTCTAAGGAAAAAATATGTGGAATCAACATTTTTAAAAAAGTGAAATAATTCTCTGAGGTCAAGTTGTCTAAGGGAACGTTTCAATATATCATAGATGTTTTGGTGTTAATTTGTACGTTGCGAGTGTTACTTTGTGAGATTTGGAGTTCTATACATTGTGAAAAGTCCTTTAAAACAGAAAAATATTCGTAATAAAATAATGCCTCAGTTCCAACATTATACATAAATAATATAACGCCCACAATTCCAGGAATTCGCAATCAGATTTGGAGAATTTGCCTAGTATCTAATACCTGTCCCGACGGCCTCAGTTTGATTTTTTTTTAATTTGGGTTTGTGGGGTTTCGTGGATGTTGAAGTTAAATGAGAAAACATGCCGGATGAAGCACTATTCTACATGTAGAAATATTTTCGCTAAAATCAGTGGCAAGAGCGTTACTAAAAGAACATTTTTAGTTTAATGTATTGAAGGACTTCTGTCGACTTCAAGAAGGAGAAAATTAAAAGCAACATTTTCATTATTATTAATTTTATTTATTTGCATATTAAACATTTTTATTTCTTTAAGATTTATTACCTTTATATCATTTTTTAATTAAAAATGACGAAATGTTTCCCTCTCTGGCTATCTTAAGCGTTAATATTTATCAATTAAAAAGACAATTGTTCAGAGAACAATTGCAAGGTCTTTCCCAGTCAATGTTGTGTTTAGTGTTATGTTTTGTCATGTCACATGTTTAAAATCATCTTGATGGGATGCACATTGTCTCCAATATATTAGAGTAGCCATTTCTAATCGTTTTAAAGATTTTACAATAAAAAAAAAACGTAAAAATTGGCTATGACCTTGACCGATGACCTTGATGACCTTTGACCTTGGGATCAAATTGAAGGTCTCTTCTTCCTGATTAATTTGATATGTTACATGACCATACTATCTGCAAAGGTTTAAACGTTATACGCAAAAAACCTATTTCTGAAATGCGTCAAGGGCAACAACTCTTCAGGGAGTCATTGGAGAGCTTCGGTCCATATGAGACAAATGTAGCCCTTGACATGATGAACATTTTTGCTGATATACTTTTTCAGCCATCTATTACGGTTTCCGAGTTCATCTGATAACAAGGTCAAAGGTCAAGGTCAAAGGTCACCGATGACCTTCAACCTGGTACTCAAATTGAAGGTCTTTTCATGCTGATCACTTTAAACATATATGTTTACTATATTATCTGTAAGCGTTTAAAAGTTATTCGCAAAAAACCGATTTACCGAAACGCATCAAGGGCAATAACTCAAAAATGGTTCATCGGAGAGTTTTTGTTGAATTGAACAAAATATAGATCTCAGTGAAAGGAACATTTTTGCAATATAATGTTTTCAGAAATTTTTTATCGTTTCCGAGATATCGCGATAACAAAATTTCAAA
Source organism: Modiolus philippinarum (assembly GCA_002080025.1). NCBI lineage: Eukaryota > Metazoa > Mollusca > Bivalvia > Mytilida > Modiolidae > Modiolus > Modiolus philippinarum. The sequence continues at coordinate 74,263 of MJUU01063293.1, forward strand.
TGGCGGCCATTTTGAAAATGGCGGACGAAAATTTTTTTTTGACCAACCAGAAATGTAGATCTTTATGAGAGGAGTATTTTTGCAACACAATGTTTTCATAAATTTTTTATCGTTTCCGAGATATCGCGATAACAAAATTTCGAATGGCGGCCATTTTGAAAATGGCGGACAAAATTTTTTTTTGTCCCCAGATTTCTAATCAAGGCCATTAAAGCTACCTGGATACCAAATTTCATCAAATTCCGATAACTTTGAGAAATCGACAAAATTAGGGGTCAAAAACGCGTAACCGGGGTCGCGACCCCAAAAAATTTTTTTGCATGATAAATCATCCTGAGGTTGAATGAAACATTTTCCCCCATTCAGAATTTTGATATCGGTTACGGTTTCTGAGTTTACCTGATAACAAGAAAAACAGGGGGCGGGGAGATAACTCCGTTACTAAAAATAGATTTCGTCCGGGCCCTGGTTTTGGAAGAGAATTTCCAACTTCCAGTTACTTCGCGAAGTTTCGAAATGATACGTCAAAAGGTTTTCCGTACAGAGACCTTACGGAAGAAGAATAATAATAATAATAATAATAATCAGAAGAATTACTATAAGGTCTTTCCCCGGAAAGGGAAAGACCTTAATAATAAACATTTTACGAATATGTTATATATGGAACTATTAGGTTTATATTGACCGAGGACTTCGTCGCCCTCGGCCAGTATATTCCTATTAGATCAATATTTACCATATTGACAGAGTAAACAGTCCGTAATTTTCATTTTACATATGTAGTTTTCATGGTATCTCATTACTATCTGTACAGTAAACTTTTGTCACTACACCGGAATTTAATTCGGAATAGAAGTTATATTTCGAGGCGGATGTGCTAACAACTAGAATGGGTTAAACGAGTGTCCATAGGATAAATAAATGCTGACATATCTGATATATTTGCAAATAGAATAAACTGCTGCGCCAAGAACGCAGGATACGCCCGTCCACAGTCAACTCGAACTTTATGAAATTGTTGGACCACAACAAAATTTGACTGAAAAAAATCAAACAGAATATGTGCCTTACCAAGATGTTGCCATTTGACAAATATCAAATTGAAAGGTGTAAAAAAATTAATATTTCAAAAAAAAAAAAATTAAATCTAATGGCATAACTGTCCACAAAAATCATTCAACAGGAACCAAATTTAAACTTATCAGTAATTTATAAACATACAAGCATATCTCATATATCAAATCAACTTGTTCGCGCATTCTAAAGAAAAGGAGGAGAAACTGATTACTATGTCCAAGGGCCGTAACTCCTTACAAAATCAACCAATCATGACCAAACTAAAACCCGATCTGTATCTCACCTAATTATACTCGTATACCAAATATCAAATCAATATGTCAAGCGGTTACAGAAATTAACAATAACTCCAGAAACCTATATTTTTCAAAATTTCACTAAGTCCAAGGGTCATAACTCTGTACAAAATCAACCGACCGGAACCAATTTCGAACTTGATTTTTATCTCACCAAGATGTACTCATATACCAAATATTGAATAAATATGTCAAGCGGTTACAGAAAAATTTCCGGAAACCAATTTTTTTCAAAATTTCACTAAGTCCAAGGACCATAACTATGTACAAAATCAACCGACCGGAACCAAATTCGAACTTGATCCGTATTCACCTAGATATACTCATATACCAAATATCAAATCAATAAGTCAAGCGGTTACAGAAAAAACCTCCGGAAACCAAAAAGTTAACGGACAAACGGACGGACGGACGGAGGGCATACCATAATACGTCCGTCTTTCGACGGGCGTATAAAAGCAAGCTAACTACTTCAGTAACGAGTTTACGTAAAGTGTGCAATAAAGAACATGTGACATCTGTTGAATAAATTTCTGTTGATTTCAGTGGTTGCTCTGTAAAACATTTTAATATCCCCCAATAAAGTGTAAAGCGCTTTTCAAGAATTGTTTGAATATTTTTTTTTACTAACTTTGTCATGTTTGTGAAAAACTGTGGCCCGGAAGTCCAAACAGATATATAGCGTTAATAGAACTTAAAATAGAAACATAGCGTCAAAATACTTAAAAATAGAAACATAGAGTCGATAAACGTAAAATTAGAAACAACGCTACAAATACACTGAATATTCTTAAAATCACGTGATCGTTTTAGCCAGTGAAAATAATAGAAACTTTTACCAACTGTAATATAACAAGATTTCTTAAAAAGTTAAGACGGTGGGTTTTTATTACATGTATCGATCTCTGGACGTGAGATCCATTAGTATTTTTTATTCAGATTAATCAATTCCTAAAATGGAAAACTTTTCAAACTAGTAATAATATATATGTATGTTCCGTCATGTACCTGTTCTAACTTGTGGCTTATCTGTTTGTTGTTTCATTTGAGTAATATTTTATTTTTCATTTGATTTCTTAACTGGTTTAATTGAATGAAAACATACTTCAAATGACTAGTGAATCTAGGGGTATGAAAAGAAAATCGTATCTAGGATTTACAATTTAAACTGAATATATGTACTCTTGTGTCATTCTACATTTAATATCAGATATTTCAGCAGGCTCGGATCCAGGCAATTTGAAAAGGGGGGTTCCAAGCAGAATTTTAAAATGTTTGGGGTATTTCTTAGTAAAACACTAGGATATTCATTAAAAAATACATGATTGTCCAGAAAAAGGGGGTTCCAACCCCCGGAACCCCCCCCCCCCCCCTTTGGATCCGCCAATGTTTCAATCATACAGATACAGTAACCAATTTTGTCGAGCGATATTGAGTGTGATGACCCATTCGTTTTCGGACTGCTGAGCGTAACCGTATCCGACGGAATCTGCAGTTATTTAAGCTTGATATAGCTATTTACAGTCCCTTCCGAAAGATCCACTGGCCATACATAGAAAGTTACACAGAAGTAAGTTAGGAAAAAAGGTCAGCATTTTAAGCAAAGAAGATGGAAATGGCCGGCACACACGTGCGCGTGTTAAGAATGGAAAACATCAGGCGCCCAAGATGAAGGTAATAACAAACTAGATTTGCAATTGCGAGCAATAGCTGATGTCGCCCCTGGCAGCCAATTCGATGATTCCATCTTGTTCACAGCGTCACAATCTACCTAGAAATCAAGTTTCGTTGAAATCCGACAACGTTGAAATTTTGACGTAAAATGGCGGCCGTCTTGGAAATGGCGGCCATTTTAAAAACATTTCGTAGCCTGCACTTCTCGTTAAGGTGATCTAACTTCCTGCCAAGTTTCATTTGCCTACCTCAAACCGTCTTCCCAAATAGTCCGGACAAAAATGTATGGAAGAACAATAATAATAACTAGATTTGCAATTGCAAGCAATAGCTGATGTCGCCCCTGGCAGCCAATTCGATGCTTCCATCTTGTTCTCAGCGTCAAAATCTACCTAGAAATCAATTTTCGTTGAAATCGGACAACGTTGATATTTTGACGCATTTTGGCGGCCATCTTCGAAATGGCGGCCATTTTGAAAAAAAAAATTTCGTAGCCTGCACTCCGCGTTATGGTGATCTAACTACCTACCAAGTTTCATTTGATTACATCGAACCGTTTTCTCAAAATAGTCCGGACAAGAATCATTGGAAGAACAATAATAATAATTAAAAGGTCAATTGTTCAGAGAACAATTGAAAGGTCTTTCACCAGTTTTCACCATGATGTTTCCATGAAAGTCACTTCCGGTTAGTAATTGCATTTATATCCTTTTCACATCATCACAAAACTTTTCATGTATTGTTGCTAAGCACTTTTATGACAAATAACTGAAAAAAAAAACTAAAAATTGGCTATGACCTTGACCTCTGACCTTGATGACCTTTGAACTTGTGCTCAAATTGAAGGTCTCTTTTTACTGATTAATTTGATATGTTGCTTGACAATACTATCTGTAACGGTTTAAAAGTTATATGTAAAAACCATTTTCCGAAACGCGTCAAGGGCAATAACTCTTTAGGGAATCATCTGAGAGTTTCGGTCCAAATGAAACAAATGTAGCCCTTGATATGTTGAACATTTCTGCTTATATATTTTTTTAGCTATCTATTATGGATTCTGAGTTTATCCCCTAACAAGGTCAAAGGTCAAGGTCAAAGGTCACCGATGACCTTCAACCTGGTACTCAAATTGAAGCTCTTTTCACACTGATCACTTTAAGTATATATGTTTACTATATTATCTCTAAGCGTTTAAAAGTTATTCGCATAAAACCAATTTACCGAAACGCGTCAAGGGCTACAACTCAAAAACGGTTGATCACAGAGTTTCGAGCCTATTGAATAAAATGGAGATCTCAATGAGAGGAGTATTTTTGCAATATAATGTTGTTAGAAATTTTTTATCGTTTCCGAGATATCGCGATAACAAAATTTCAAATGGCGGCCATTTTGGAAATGGCGGCCGAAAAAAGTTTTTGACCCCAGATTTGTAATCAGGGCCATAAGAGCTACCTGGAAACCAAATTTGGTAGAAATCCGATAACTTTGAGAAATTTGCATATATAGGGGTCAAAAACGCGTTACCGGGGTCGCGACCCAAAAACATTTTTTTGCGTGATAAATCATCCTGAGGATAAATGCAACATTTTCCCCACCTCAGATTTTTGATATCGGTTACGGTTTATGAGCATATCCCCTAACAAGGTTTTTGGTTCCGAGGCAGATAACTCTGTTACTAAAAAGAGCTCGGTACGCTGCCCTCAGTTTTAAGGTCCCACATAAATGTTGATTTATCACACCAAGTGTCGAAATGATATGTTGCGTAGTTTTGAAGCTTGAGTGCGGCGGAACAAAAAGAATAATAAAAAAAATAATAATTAAAAGGTCAATTGTTCAGAGAACAATTGCAAGGTCTTTCACCAGTTTTCACCATGATTACATGTAAGCGTTTGTTTTTGTTTTCTATTTTGGTAAAAAAGTAATGTAGATCGTAATGAGAGAAGTATTTTTCCAACACAATGCTTTCATCAATTTTTTTTATCATTTCCAAGATATCGCAATAACAAAATTTCGAATGATGGCCATTTTCAAAATGGCAGACGAAATTTTTTTTTGACCATCCACGAATGATGATCTTAAAGAGATGATTATTTTTGCTACACAATGTTTTCATAAATTTTTTATCGTTTCCGAGATATGCAATAACAAAATTTCGATTGCCGGCCATTTTGAAAATGGCGGACGAAAATTTTATTTTGACCAACCATAAATGAAGATCCTAATGAGAGGAGTATTTTTGCAACACAATGTTTTCATAATTTTTTATCGTTTCCGACATATCGCGATAGCAAAATTTCGAATCGCAGCCATATTGAAAATGGCGGACGAAATTTTTTTTTGACCGACCATAAATAAAGATCTTAATGGGAGGAGTATTTTTGCTTCAATATGTTTTCATAAATTTTTTATCGTTTCCGAGATATCGCTATAACAAAATTTCGAAAGGCGGCCATTTTGAAAATGGCGGACGAAAATTTTTTTTTTGACCAACCAGAAATGTAGATCTTTATGAGAGGAGTATTTTAGCAACACAATGTTTTCATAAATTTTTATCGTTCCCAAGATATAGCGATAACAAAATTTCGAATGGCGGCCATTTTGAAAATGGCGGACGAAAAAATTTTTTTCACCAACCAGAAATGTAGATCTTTATGAGAGGAGTATTTTTGCAACACAATGTTTCCATAAATTTTTGATCGTTTCCGAGATGTCGCGATAACAAAATTTCCAATGGCGGCCATTTTAAAAATGGCGGACGAAAATTTTTTTTTAACCAACCAGAAATGTAGATCTTTATGAGAGGAGTATTTTTGCAACACAATGTTTTCATAAATTTTTTATCGTTTCCGAGATATAGCGATAACAAAATTTCTAATGGCGGAAATTTTAAAAATGGCGGACAAAATTTTTTTTTCTGACCAACCAGAAATGTAGATCTTAACGAGAGGAGTATTTTTGCAACACAATGTTTGCATAAATTGTTTATCGTTTCCGAGATTTAGCGATGACAAAATTTCAAATGGCGGCCATTTTAAAAATGGCGGACGAAAAATTTTTTTTTGACCAACCAGAAATGTAGATCTTTATGAGAGGAGTATTTTTGCAACACAACGTTTTCATAAATTTTTTATCGTTTCCGAGATATCGGGATAACAAAATTACGAATGGCAGCCATTTTGAAAATGGCGGCCGAAATTTTTTTTTTCGAGAAACCATAAATGAAGATCTTAATGAGAGGAGTATTTTTGCTTCACAATGTTTTCATAAATTTTTTATCGTTTCCAAGATATAGCGATAACAAAATTTCCAATGGCGGCCATTTTGAAAATGGCGGACGAAAATTTTTTTTTAACCAAACTGAAATGTATATCTTTATGAGAGGAGTATTTTTGCAACACAATGTTTTCATAAATTGTTTATCGTTTCCGAGATATAGCGATAACAAAATTTCGAATGGCGGCCATTTTGAAAATGGCGGACAAAAAAAATTTTTTTGACCCCAGATTTGTAATCAGGACCATGAAAGCTACCTAGAAACCAAATTTGGTGGAAATCCGATAACTTTGAGAAATTTGCATATATAGGGGTCAAAAACGCTTAACCGATGTCGCGCCCCCAAAAAAATTTTTTGCATGATAAATCATCCTAAGGATGAATGCAACATTTTCCCTCATTCAGAATTTTGATATCGGTTACGGTTTCTGAGCATATCCGATAACAAGGAAAACTGTGTTTCGGGAGATACCTCCGTTACTAAAAATAGCTCAATATGCTTGCGTCGGTTTTGAGGTCCCGGAGCAATGTCGATTTATCACACTAAGTATCGAAAAGATATGTCGCGTAGTTTTGAGGCTTGAGTGCGGCGGAAGAACAAGAAAAAAAATAATCGGAAGAATTACAGTAAGGTCTTTCACATGTGGTGAAAGACCTTAATAATCCGAAGAATAACAATAAGGTCTTTCACTGTGGTGAAAGACCTTAATAATAAAGAACTAGATTTGCAATTGCAAGCAATAGCTGATGTCGCCCCTGGCAGCCAATTCGATGATTCCATATTGTTCGCAGCGTCAAAATCTACCTAGAAATCAATTTTCGTTGAAATCGGACAAACTTGAGATTTTGACGTAAAATGGCGGCCATCTTGGAAATGGCGGCCATTTTGAAAAATTTCTTCGCGTAAATTCCTTCGGCTCATCTTATCGAACATTTATGCAAAATATGAAGAAATTCTGCAATGCAGTTCCTGAGGTAATGAATCTTCTATATTTTAACGTAAAATGGCGGCCATCTTGGAAATGGCGGCCATTTTGAAAAGTTTTACAACGTCATGCACAACTTCACATGGTGATCCAACTGTGTGCCAAGTATCAAGTGGTTCGGTTCATGCAACTCTGAGAAACGCTGTGGACAAAGTTTATTGGAAGTAAAATAATAATAATAAGAAACAATTAAA
>MJUU01063297.1:0-12942 GCA_002080025.1 Modiolus philippinarum
ATTAAATCTAAATTTCACCGCTGTTATTCGGGGATGCATCCTTTAGATTATAATAAATGATAATCACGCTATGTTTATGTGTATCCAAAAATAAATTAATGACTGTAAATTTTTTTTATCGATTTGTTTTAAATATGTTTTTAATTTGATTGCATGTTATTCTTTTATATCTGCTTTTTTAGCTGTCTTATTTTATTGTGCTGCTTTGTTCTAATTTAAGCCTTGTCTCTGGGCATTGATTTTTATAATGGCAAATACTTTGTTCCTTCGGTTTTCTACTGCCGTTGTATATATGAGAAGGGTGTGTTACGGCACATATTGTCGCCCATGAACATATTTTCGCCGGCGACAATATGTGCAGACCTTATCGGCACATATTGTCGCCGGCGACAATATGTGCCGGTTTTGTCACTGCCATTTAAACGTCATTTGGGGCGACAATATTTGCCGTAACAGGGTGTACTCACAACCATTCAAAACAATTTAAATCCGTTCAAAAACCTTCATTTGATTGCTGTTCGGGGTAAATGGGTACTGGAGTTTAATCTCACAATTTTCGCTACTCAAGTGCCTGTGGTCCATACAGTAACTTCTTTTTTAAAGCTTGAGTGTCTACAATCTTTTTACTTAAAAAGTGGCATCTAACCTATAATTTGATGTCAATTGCAGACAGTTGACGGTCGACATCCCGATATGAAAACAGATCTTTTTTGTTGAACAGATTAGAATTTTTTGTTTGTTTTTATTTGTTTGTTTGATTTGTTTTGTTTTTTGTTTGTTTGTTTGTTTGTTTGTTTTTGTTTTTGTTTTGTTTTTGTTGTTTTTTATTGTTTTTTTCTGTTGTTTTTATTTATTAATTTTTTTTTGTTTGTTTGTTTTTCTATGTGTTTTGTTTTGTTTTTTTTTTTTGTATTGTTTTTTAATTCTCTTCTGAATTTTTGTTAACTATCAGAATAGATATGATACGACAGGTGTCTTATAAGATAAATCGGCAAATGAAAACCGAACAAGAATGAAGAAAGGGGGAAGGCAGAAGATGTCAACTCTACTAGTGATTTCATCCATGGCTTTTTATAAGATCAGTGCTTAAATTTTTTTGTCTACATTTTTTTCTCTGTGTCGTATTCATGTGTTGTCTTTGTTTCTTGATGTTTCCAATGTTATCATTACCTTTGGCTGTCTTTCTTTTTTGGACTGACGGTTTGGTTTTCTATTTGAATCAGAATCCAATGAATAGTAGTTTTAATCAATTCAAATTCATGCTATTATAAATTGTAAATCATGTGAAATTTTATATTAATATTGCAGAAGGCAAACTTGTTAATATTTTGTCCTTATAGAAAAATGAAAACTATATACCTTCCATGGTTTTACAAAACAAGCAAAAACCAATGTATACCATGTGGCAATGGCTTTGTTTGCGGTACTTTCAGTCGATTACACTCACGTAAAATCTGACGATTTTTGTTTGCTTCTTTAAAAGTTATTTTAATTATTTTTGTTTGTTTGTTCTTTTTTTATTTTTTTATTTTGTTGTTATTTTGTTTTTGTTCTTTTGTGTTTGTTTTTTTTTTTATTTACTTATTATTTTTTTTCCGTTTTTTTTTTTGTTCGTTTTGTTTATGTTTTTGGTGCTATTAAAAAGGCGTTTGAATGTAAAATGTGTTTCATCATGTATTCAGATTAAATGGTTGTTATGAACCCGAAGTTTTACGGTCGTCAAAGTGATTTTCAGTTCACCTGGACGAATATCCGGAGAGCTTTTGTCGTACCCCGGTACTTTAACCGTGATTTTCAAATGAAGACCTATGGAGCTAGGTGTTAATATTTTGTATTTGACTTCCTTGTGATGAGAGTTTCTTGTGGTACCACACTTGTAGACATTTTGACCTTGACCTCGCCCCTAGAACAATTAAAAAAAAACTTTAACCTTGCCGCTAGAAAGTTGGTTTTGAGTGGTAGAGTGTTTATATTTGGTATGTAACTTTCTGATGATGAGACTCTCTGGTGGTACTATATTTGTAGACATTTTGACATTGACCTTGCAATTTTTTAAAAATATAAACCTTACTTCTAGAATTGAGTTGTTTAGTGATGGGGTGTTCATATTAGGTATGCAGCATTCTTGTGATGATAGTTTTTTTGGATGGAACCATATTTGTAGACTTTTTGACTTAGACCTTGCCCCGAAGGCAATAAAAAGAAAAGCTTCTAGAAGCTGGTCATTTAGTGTTAGGATGTTTATATCAGGGATGTGACTCCCTTGTGATAGGAGCTATCTGTCAGTACCGTTTTTGTAGACATTATGACCATGGCCTTGTCCTGAGAGCATTTTTTTTTAAATCACGAACCTTGCTTGTAGAGGTGAGTTGTTTAGGTTTAATGATATTTGGTATGTGACTTCATAAGAATAAGAGCTTTCTAACGGTACCATAATTGTAGACATTTTGACCTAGACCTTGCTCTGAGAAATTTTTTTCGGCATCCAGAAGGTAGACAGTTAGTAATAGGGTGTTCATGTTAAGTATGTGACATCGTTGTGATGAGAGCTTTCTGGTGGCACCATATTTGTAGGCATTTTGACCTTTACCTTGCTCTGAGGCCAATTAAAAAACCATTAACCTTACTTCTAGAAATTAGTTGATCAGTGATAGGGTGTTTATATTTGGTATGTTACCTCCCTATGATGAGAGTAATACCATGGTTGTAGACATTTTGAACTTGACATTGCCCTAAAGGTTTTTTTTTTAAATTGAACCATGCTTCTGGAAGTTTTTCTTTTGGTGACAGGGCTTTCTAATTTGAAATGTTACTTTCTTATTCCACATTAATTTTTTTTTAAAACTGAACAATAACATGTACCAAAATGTATTACCATCAAATTTATTGCACATTGAGGTAGCTCTAATCCGCGGCGAGCCATGTTGTCCTCTGACAACTCTTGTTTATTTGGTAATCAGCCCTTTACTCCTTTTATTTTCAGTATTCGTTTGCCGATGTACTCTGTGAATTTCATATTGAAACGACAGCTAGCGATAGAAAAACTTCAGATCTTATCTTTGCACCAGTTTTGATTGGCAATGTGAACAATGGCCTTTGATGCAATATTTTTTTTCAAATACAGAAATAAACTTTTTTTTAAATTATAGAAAAGAAGAAAATAATGATGTTAAATATTGTGTTCCATGCTAAAATCTTATCAATAAGAAATAATACTCATAAAAATGATTATTTATGTGTTTAAAAAGATAGCATCTACGGCTCAAAAGAGAATATTTACTACTGCAAATTTAGAATGAAATACACTTGAAATTTGAAATTTTGCAATACTGTTTGTACGTAAAAGTTTGAAATTTCTACAGGTTATTCATGTTACAAAAAAAAAGAGCAAGAAGGTCAAATTACAAAATACCGAGGTTACTGTGAATCTAGGTTCCGCATATGCGCTTTTCAACAACTTACGTCTCTTCAGTGCAGATCAAATCAAAACATTTGGAAATCCATGAACCGAAATATGTGTAAACGCTGATATAGAACATATTACCAATAGGATCTGAATATAAAAGCCAACTCTTTATGCCGGTAGTTTTGGAATGTTGCTACAAAGCAAAGGGAAGTTGCACTATGAACAAAAGACAGACCTATGCAAGAGGGAGATACTACTTGGGTTTTAACAACGTTTTCTTAAATTTAGATATTGCAAAATTTCAAATAGATTCGGTTTTCGGGCCAGCATTGAAGTACTGGCTACTGGGTTGGTGAATACCCTCGGGGACTAACAGTCCACCAGCAATGACATCGGCCCAGTGATAACAAATAACAAAATACCGAGGTTACTGTGAATCTAGGTTCTGCATATGCCAATTTCGACAACTTATGTCTCTTGAGTGCAGATCAAATCAATACATTCGGAAATCCATGAATCAAAAAGTTAAAAACACTTACTGTTTTGCATTAGATTTGTTTTCATGTTTTGTGTCCTACATGTTTAGAAAATAAGTCCTGACGTTTTATTCATAGAACACACAAATTTTATCATTCTCATTTTTTCTATCATCTGTTCATAAGAATATTTTAATGGATGACTTGTTAATTTTTAAATACAATTTCTCCATTCTGTATATCTGTAATAAATATTTGGTACCTAAAAATTTGGATTTTTGTGTATGTTCGAGTAGTAAATTTGGTGGGAGCTTCAGGTCTTTTTTTAGTTTCTCTCTGAATTTTAGCGTTATTTAATTCCTGTTCTTTAGTCTCAGCCTGTTTTTCATTTAATTCGTAAATTACAATAAAACAAAATTTTAACATGGTATTCGATGCTAAATTGACTGACTTAGCACTTGATATTTTAGTGATATGACTAGCCATATCTGAATCAGTAAAATGACTTACCAGATGAAACTCCAAGGAGCAGTGACAATGCTGTAACCTTTACACTGTAAGCCTACAAAAACATATATTAGTGTTATCGACGACAGGGATAAAACTCGACTAAAACTATTGTAAATTTGCCAACTTATGCTGGTTTTTCTTTTATTTAGAGGATTAAAAGGGAGTAGTCCATTGGCATGGTTGAACAGAGCTTGGGAATTGTCAGAATTTGAAAAAAAAATAATAAAAAAGCAAAGTCAAAAACTATATGCAATTTAATAATAAAAAGTCCATTTATATAAAAGGTCTTTAACTTGTGTGTCAACTTAAGCCTGACCACCATATTGTGGAATTAACTGAGGAGTTATCAACTGTTAGTGAAACCTTCAAATAATGTCACGTCACTACAGCCTAGTACTCCACAATTATGTTTGATAGTTTTATGCTCTAAGTAAGTTGTCTATTAAAATAACTTGGTTAGAGTTCTTTTTGACACCCCAGAATATATTTCTTACTGATTCCGTCAACCTAAGGGGTGCAATATTAAACTCTGACCGATAGTTAATCCGTAGAGTTGTAATAAAAATAAATGATATGTATCAATGAAACCAGTATACAATGAAGTGCAACAACAATAATAAAAACTTTATTAACTCAAGACACAATGTTTAAGAGTAAATATCATTGGATTATTAAAAAGGTAATATACAAGATAATACTGTGAACTTCTGTGAACTAGAATAAAAAAATATAATATGAACATCATCAACTAGATAAAAAAATAAATATAGATTTGTAACTACATCTAATAATAAATAAACAGAAAAGTCATGACAAAATGCATAGCGCTTCAAGTATATAACACACTTCGCCCTTTGCTGACCAGTTAATTTCTGTAAACATATTGTTGTTTTGACGACATGGTGTGTGTTTTTCTTAATCAACACGTGTTTGGTTTTGAATTAGAAGTAGTCCATGGGCTGGAATAACCCCCCGTGCATCCCCCCACTTCCGAACCCACCCATTTTTTTGAATCTGCATACACCCCCTCTTCAAAATTAAACATATTAACACGAGCATAACATGCATGCACTTGTGGAATTCGGCCCATTTTTTTGACCCACCTACCGAAATTTTGGAAAATTTCGTTTTTCGTTCACGTTTTTTTTTCAGTTATTTCAAAATGTTGACCAAATGCCTATCAGTAATAAAAACGAGGCATCAAATGTTTGCTTATTATATTAGCTTTACAAAGAACCCAAGTTTTTGCAATTTCTATGCCAAATACGTTCCATAGCACAATAAAACGTTCCCCTACCCAAATGAAATATTGACGAAAAAATTGATATTTTCATTGAAATTGAGTAAGTTTGATGCATCTCAATTCCCGATTCTGAAAATTGTGTTTAGCTTTTCAATCTATTTTCTTCAATATGAAATATGTTAAGACGATGTTAACATATTTAAATGACCAAAATTTTATTTTCAAATAGACCAAATATATGGACCTTTGAATAATTTCGTTTTTGAATAAGTTTTGTCTTTCCTTTGCCTATTATTATTTTTAACAAACAAATATCATCTAAAATAGGTATCAAATGAAAGCTTATTATATTGCTTCACAACCGTTACAAATAATGGCTGCTTTTAAGTAATATAACCATCATACATCAATAAAACTTACCCCTAACCCAACAAATTTACTCTAAAAATGTGTGTTGTATATGACAAAGTTGCAGGGAAAATATTATGATTTGGTATTTTAATAGCCATTTGTTGACTTAAACTCAATATTTTGCCCGAAACAGACGAAAAATGGGAATTTTTAACATTTTAGAATTGTCCAAAGTTCACTGTTTAATCGTTATTTATGCAAAATCTGGAGGATATATCTGCAGATATGCCAATTAATTGTAACAAGCGACACATAAGTTGTCTTAAAACATTGCTTAGAAAAACTTAGTAGTAAGTCTTCCAGGGAAGAAATGTGTACCCTGCGTAATAACAAAATATTCCAAGTTCTGTCAATCAGGAAGTAGGTATGTGAGAGATCCCAAACGCTATTACACTATAAAGGTCTCCATACTGATACTCTATAGTGAATTGCAGAAGGCTTGCATACATAGTTCATAGAAAAAATGTGACAGAAATTTTTTGTGACTCTGATCGGCAAAAAATATTCTATGTTCGGTCAAACAGGAAGTGGGCATGCGAGAGATCCGTAACTCTTTTACACGGTACANNTCAATACTGATACTCCATGCCATATTGCAGAAGGCTCTTATACATGGTTCCTGAGAAAAATGTGACAGAAATTTTTTGCGACTCTGATAGGCAAAAAATATTATATGTTCCGTCAAACAGGAAGTGAGCATGCAATAGATCGCAGACTCTATTACACAGTTAAGGCCCCAAACTGACACTCCATGCCAAATTGCAGAAGGCTCTGATACATGGCTCCTGAGAAAAAACGTGACAGAAATTTTCAAGACGCAAAAAATTTCTAAGTTCCGTCAAACAGGAAGTGGGCATGTGAGAGATCCAAAACTATGTTACATGGTATAGGTCCCCATATGACACTCCATACCAAATTCCAAAGGGCTCCTATACATAGTTCCTGATAAAAATGTGACAGAAATTTTTTGTGACTCTGATCAGCAAAAAATATTCTATGTTCCGTCAAAGAGGAAGTGGGCATGCGAGAGATCNATTTCAAATAGATTCGGTTTTCGGGCCAGCATTGAAGTACTGGCTACTGGGTTGGTGAATACCCTCGGGGACTAACAGTCCACCAGCAATGACATCGGCCCAGTGATAACAAATAACAAAATACCAAGGTTACTGTGAATCTAGGTTCTGCATATGCCAATTTCGACAACTTATGTCTCTTGAGTGCAGATCAAATCAATACATTTGGAAATCCATGAATCTAAAAGTTAAAAACACTTACTGTTTTGCATTAGATTTGTTTTCATGTTTTGTGTCCTACATGTTTAGAAAATAAGTCCTGACGTTTTATTCACAGAACACACAAATTTTATCATTCTCATTTTTTCTATCATCTGTTCATAAGAATATTTTAATGGATGACTTGTTAATTTTTAGATACAATTTCTCCATTCTGTATATCTGTAATAAATATTTGGTACCTAAAAATTTGGATTTTTGTGTATGTTCGAGTAGTAAATTTGGTGGGAGCTTCAGGTCTTTTTTTAGTTTCTCTCTGAATTTAAGCGTAATTTAATTCCCGTTCTTTAGTCTCAGCCTGTTTTTCATTTAATTCGTAAATTACAATAAAACAAAATTTTAACATGGTATTCGATGCTAAATTGACTGACTTGGCACATGATATTTTAGTGATATGACCAGCCATATCTGAATCAGTAAAATGACTTACCAGATGAAACTCCAAGGAGCAGTGACAATGCTGTCACCTTTACACTGTAAGCCTACAAAAACATATATTAGTGTTATCGACGACAGGGATAAAACTCGACTAAAACTATTGTAAATTTGCCAACTTATGCTGGTTTTTCTTTTATTTGGAGGATTAAAAGGGAGTAGTCCATTGGCATGGTTGAACAGAGCTTGGGAATTGTCAGAATTTGAAAAAAAAATAATAATAAAGCAAAGTCAAAAACTATATGCAATTTAATGATGAAAAGTCCATTTATATAAAAGGTCTTTAACTTGTGTGTCAACTTAAGCCTGACCACCATATTGTGGAATTAACTGAGGAGTTATCAACTGTCAGTGAAACCTTCAAATAATGTCACGTCACTACAGCCTAGTACTCCACAATTATATGTTTGATAGTTTTATGCTCTAAGTAAGTTGTCTATTAAAATAACTTGGTTAGAGTTCTTTTTGGCACCCCAGAATATATTTCTTACTGATTCCGTCAACCTAAGGGATGCAATATTAAACTCTGACCGATAGTTAATCCGTAGAGTTGTAATCAAAATAAATGATATGTATCAATGAAACCAGTATACAATGAAGTGCAACAACAATAATAAAAACTTTATTTACTCAAGACACAATGTTTAAGAGTAAATATCATTGGATTATTAAAAAGGTAATATACAAGATAATACTGTGAACTTCTGTGAACTAGAATAAAAAAAAATATAATATGAACATCATAAACTAGATAAAAAAATAAATATAGATTTGTAACTACATCTAATAATAAATAAACAGAAAAGTCATGACAAAATGCATAGCGCTTCAAGTATATAACACACTTCGCCCTTTGCTGACCAGTTAATTTCTGTAAACATATTGTTGTTTTGACGACATGGTGTGTGTTTTTCTAACTCAACACGTGTTTGGTTTTGAATTAGAAGTAGTCCATGGGCTGGAATAACCCCCCGTGCATCCCCCCCACTTCCGAACCCCACCCATTTTTTTTGAATCTGCATACACCCCCTCTTCAAAATTAAACATATTAACACGAGCATAACATGCATGCACTTGTGGAATTCGGCCCATTTTTTTTACCCACCTACCGAAATTTTGGAAAATTTCGTTTTTCGTTCACGTTTTTTTTTTCAGTTATTTCAAAATGTTGACCAAATGCCTATCAGTAATAAAAACGAGGCATCAAATGTTTGCTTATTATATTAGCTTTACAAAGAACCCAAGTTTTTGCAATTTCTATGCCAAATACGTTCCACAGCACAATAAAACGTTCCCCTACCCAAATGAAATATTGACGAAAAAATTGATATTTTCATTGAAATTGAGTAAGTTTGATGCATCTCAATTTCCGATTCTGAAAATTGTGTTTAGCTTTTCAATCTATTTTCTTTAATATGAAATATGTTAAGACGATGTTAACATATTTAAATGACCAAAATTTTATTTTCAAATAGAACAAATATATGGACCTTTGAATAATTTCGTTTTTGAATAAGTTTTGTCTTTCCTTTGCCTATTATTATTTTTAACAAACAAATATCATCTAAAATAGGTATCAAATGAAAGCTTATTATATTGCTTCACAACCGTTACAAATAATGGCTGCTTTTAAGTAATATAACCATCATACATCAATAAAACTTACCCCTAACCCAACAAATTTACTCTAAAAATGTGTGTTGTATATGACAAAGTTGCAGGGAAAATATTATGATTTGGTATTTTAATAGCCATTTGTTGACTTAAACTCAATATTTTGCCCGAAACAGACGAAAAATGGGAATTTTTAACATTTTAGAATTGTCCAAAGTTCACTGTTTAATCGTTATTTATGCAAAATCTGGAGGATATATCTGCAGATATGCCAATTAATTGTAACAAGCGACACATAAGTTGTCTTAAAACATTGCTTAGAAAAACTTAGTAGTAAGCCTTCCAGGGAAGAAATGTGTAGCCTGCGTAATAACAAAATATTCCAAGTTCTGTCAAACAGGAAGTAGGTATGTGAGAGATCCCAAACGCTATTACACTATAAAGGTCTCCATACTGATACTCTATAGTGAATTGCAGAAGGCTTGCATACATAGTTCATAGAAAAAATGTGACAGAAATTTTTTGTGACTCTGATCGGCAAAAAATATTCTATGTTCGGTCAAACAGGAAGTGGGCATGCGAGAGATCCGTAACTCTTTTACACGGTACANAAATCCAGTACTTAGGACATCCACCGAGTGCCATACACGGAATGAAGCCGTAGTATTTCTAAAGGGTTAGAATTTTCATAAAACGGTAAATTTCTATAAATCGCTAGGTAAATTTTCGTGCCAGACAAGACTGACTATTGGACTGGTGAATACCCTCGGGGACCTCTGGTCCACCAGCAGTGGCATCGGTCCAATGGTATCAAAATACAAAAATACCAAAGTTGCAAAAATGAACAGTAAATTTAGTTATGCTGTACACGTGTTTCAAGGAGTAACCTCTCATCAGCAGCATTAAAATCAAATAATATGGAAAGCCATAATCAAAAAATTGTAAACAAAGAAGTACTCATTACCAAAAATATCGAAATAGGGAGTCAAATCCAGTACTAAGGATATCCACCGAGTGGCATACACGGAATGAAGCCGTAGTATTTCTAAAGGGTTAAAATTTTCATAAAAATTTTGAGCAATATCGATCGCCGCTAATATATGTCGTTGAAGCAACACATGTCGGGAGCGGTCAGTGAAGAAAAAAGTAAAACCGGGCAATGTCTGCCTACAAATATTTGTCATTAAGTAGCCCGACGTAAGAAAAAAAGTAAGGACAAAAACAACATCGATAAACAACACGGGGCACATCGAAATAGATGTAGGCAAACCTTGCAGTGTAACTAGGTTGAAAGGGCAAGAATAGTCGTGTGTACAGATTTTACATTTTAGTAAAACTATGAAAATATTGAACAGCCAAATTGAAAAAATAAATGAATTAGTAAACGTATGAGAAATTCTCACACGGACAAACACGCCATAACTGTAATATTATAAGAGCATACACCTCAAAAACGGGGAGACTTTCTACGGACTCCACGCAGCACGAGAGGCAAACTCTGCAGTAAATAGGAAAAATGAAAGGATATGGAGTGACTGTACATGTGACAAAAACGCACACGATACATGGAAAACTCCAGTTTATCAAGGATAGGGCTTTTATTCCTGTCTACATCTTGATGTCGTTTGAGGGTCTTCAACAAGAGATGAACAATATTCACCCCCTCAAGCGAGATCAAGAAGGCCCCTAGCGTGCAAATAAGCGGTATTCTTGACAAAAATTATATCAAGGTCACTCCCTTGCTCCCCACCCGCCATGGAGTGCCAACTTGTGCGGTGCTCAGGGTTATCCAGCTGAAAGCACCAGGGTTACAAGAAGAGAAAAAAAAATACATAAATACCAAAGTTGCAAAAATGAACAGTAAATTTGGTTATGCTGTACACGTGTTTCAAGGAGTAACCTCTCATCAGCAGCATTAAAATCAAATAATATGGTAAGCCATCATCAAAAAATTGTAAACAAAGAAGTACTTATTACCAAAAATATCGAAATAGGGAGTCAAATCCAGTACTTAGGACATCCACCGAGTGCCATACACGGAATGAAGCCGTAGTATTTCTAAAGGGTTAGAATTTTCATAAAACGGTAAATTTCTATAAATCGCTAGGTAAATTTTCGTGCCAGACAAGACTGACTATTGGACTGGTGAATACCCTCGGGGACCTCTGGTCCACCAGCAGTGGCATCGGTCCAATGGTATCAAAATACAAAAATACCAAAGTTGCAAAAATGAACAGTAAATTTAGTTATGCTGTACACGTGTTTCAAGGAGTAACCTCTCATCAGCAGCATTAAAATCAAATAATATGGAAAGCCATAATCAAAAAATTGTAAACAAAGAAGTACTCATTACCAAAAATATCGAAATAGGGAGTCAAATCCAGTACTAAGGATATCCAGCGAGTGGCATACACGGAATGAAGCCGTAGTATTTCTGAAGGGTTAAAATTTTCATAAAAATTTTGAGCAATATCGATCGCCGCTAATATATGTCATTGAAGCAACACATGTCGGGAGCGGTCAGTGAAGAAAAAAGTAAAACCGGGCAATGTCTGCCTACAAATATTTGTCATTAAGTAGCCTGACGTAAGAAAAAAAGTAAGGACAAATACAACATCGATAAACAACACGGGGCACATCGAAATAGATGTAGGCAAACCTTGCAGTGTAACTAGGTTGAAAGGGCAAGAATAGTCGTGTGTACAGATTTTACATTTTAGTAAAACTATGAAAATATTGAACAGCCAAATTGAAAAAATAAATGAATTAGTAAACGTATGAGAAATTCTCACACGGACAAACACGCCATAACTGTAATATTATAAGAGCATACACCTCAAAAACGGGGAGACTTTCTACGGACTCCACGCAGCACGAGAGGCAAACTCTGCAGTAAATAGGAAAAATGAAAGGATATGGAGTGACTGTACATGTGACAAAAACGCACACGATACATGGAAAACTCCAGTTTATCAAGGACAGGGCTTTTATTCCTGTCTACATCTTGATGTCGTTTGAGGGTCTTCAACAAGAGATGAACAATATTCAACCCCTCAAGCGAGATCAAGAAATTTCAAGAATGTTTCATGGTGTCCTATAAAAGTGGCCATATACTGTCTATTCGTGCAGGTTATGTTCGTGTTAACATGTTTTAATTTGAAGGGGGACCTAGAAGGACTGAAAAGAAATCGGTCTGGTTCGGAAGTGGGGGGGGGGGGGTGCACGGAAAGTGTTTCCAGCCCACAGCCTAAAGTGGAATTGATTATTTATTCAATAGTTTCGAAAAAAAAGAGCTGTTGCATCTCTTGTTTAAGTGTTAGCCTGCATAATTTAGATAGGAGAAACCAACCAAGTAGTTGGACTCAACATTTTTATAGAACTGGCGTCCCTGTATGAAGACATTTAAGATTTTTTTTAATTTTAATCCAAACAACATGAGAAGGTAGTTTGTGTGTCTTTTGTAAATGAGGGTAATAACAAAATTACCGAACAGAATTGTCAACAGCAAACTAGTTAGTGTCATGTAGCAACTAAACAGCAATCGCTATTGAAAGG
>MJUU01063298.1:12028-33220 GCA_002080025.1 Modiolus philippinarum
ATTAATTTTTCGCAAGGAATCCATTGAAAAAAACTGCATCAAAATCGGACTTCAAATAAAAAAATTATTTTTTTTGAGATTTGCCCCTGTTGGGCCCCATTTATCTCGTGAGTGGTACATGCAACGTGAAATCCGTTGGCATACTCCAGATTGGAAATTTCCTCAGGAGCACACTGAAACAAGCCCCATCAAAATCCAATAAATAATAAAGATTCTACAGTCAAATATGTGAAAACAACTTATTTAACCCTTTTTTGGCCCCTAATTCTGAAATGGGTGGGGCAAAAACCTAAAGGAAAAAAACGTTTCTCAAGAATGTTCTAAGAAACATTATACTAAGATTTGAAAACAATCCATCCACTAGAACCAAAGTTATGCTGTCCACAGACACGAAAATACCTAATTTTACCCCTTTTTGGCCCCTTTTTTGCCTCTTTTTCAAAAACGGGTTGGGCAGGGAACGCGAAATTAAAACCCGGGCTTAAGCTTGTGCCAACAAACATCATACTAAAATTTGATAACAATCCGTTCACTAGAACTAAAGTTATGCTGTCCACAGACGCCGACGCCGACGCCAACGCCAACGCCGACGCCGACGCCGACGCCAGCGCCATACCATAATACGACCGCAAAATTTTTGCGGTCGTATAATAATGTTTCTCGAAAATAACTATGAATATCCATCAAATGTTTATTTTGGGTGGTGGCTTTGAAAATACCTAAATTGCCAAATTGATAAAAAAAATATTGAGACAAAAAAAGAATTGTTTTATATTTTCAAAGTAATAGTTCAGAAGGTGACATGAGAGTATGGCTCCATGCAATAAATTCCCTTTGCAAGAGTATAGTAGTATATTCTCCGATGATACATATACCATTGGTCTACCTATTGTACGGCAGCATAGTAAAAGCATATTTTTACAATTAACTTTAAAAAAAAGACACCATATTTTTGAAAATGACAAAATTATTTAAATCTTAAAAAAATATTCTGACTTGCAAACAACTGATAATGAAAAAACACCTTCAATTTTTCAGATGTTATACATTACCACTGGATGTGATTATGTATCTTTTTTTAGAGATCATAGGAAAATTTCATTTTATCAAACTTTTATAAAAATCCAGATTTTATATCTGCAAACGACACTGCAAAAGGCTGGTTTGTTTTTTTAATACGCACAAAAGGCAATTGGTCAAGATAATTCAAATGGTTTCTTATCTTTCTTTCGCTTAATTTGATGTAAATAATGGAGAAAATGTTCATCTGCATTTTGACAGTTGACAATACTTCCAGTTTACTAATGCAATTTTATTATAGAAAAGCATGAGGGGTGTATAGAAATATACTGGATTTTTGATAGAAAGAAAAGGGAACTCAAAGTCAGGACATTAGTGTACAATATAACTTAGTATATTAAATAAAATTAATAAGTCAATTTGACTGTTAACCTAGTCATCCTATGGATAGTCAAATTGACTAGGCAAGCTAGTTAATTTGACTAGCTTTTTTTTTCAGTGAATAAGTTTCAATAGTCTCGGATTTCAATACTATATTATTGAGAAAACTTTGTATGCAAGATGTTCCAATTCTTGTGTCTATCTGAATTACCTCTTAAAAATGTAACAACAACAATTCATATTTAATGTTTCATAGAGGCAAATAGTGACATACACAATGAAGGGTTAAATGCAGTCTAAGAGAACACTGGAGAATTATATAAAAAGCAAACACCACAGAATTAGATGCAGACCAAGAGAACACTGGAGAATAATATACAAAGAGAACACCTCAGAATCAGATGCAGACCAAGAGAACACTGGAGAAATATATACAAAAAGAACACCACAGAATTAGATGCAGACCAAGAGAACACTGGAGAATTATATACAAAGAGAACACCACAGAATAAGATGCAGACCAAGGTAACAGAAGAATATCTTTCATTTGTACCTAGTTTAGAATAAAAAATAAACACAGAGATCATAGGTCTTTTTTTCTAGTGCCAATTTTCTGTATAGCAACATCTTTATATCTTGACTGTGTGTTACTTTTCAAGAATGCAGTGTAAACAGGTCTTAAATTAGATGAATTATTTGAGGACACAACCAAAATAAAGATGCGATTACAACAGATATTAATTAAGTTTTAAAATCCTTTTACTAATTATGGTATGGCCTAGGTGCATATATCCGGGACATTGCTTTGGTTGAAGTGGACGGGTCATTGTTATAATTCATTATTAGGGTATGCTTCATGTAGATATTCACCTCTTCATTTATTCACATTTTAAATGGCGTGCCCATATCTATTTTCATGTAAAGTTTATTTAACACTTAGTTTACATTGCATGCCTAAGATGTAAAAAAAAATTTTGATATTCAGTTTACGTTAAATGCTATCAACGGGTAAAATATTTTTGACATTCAGATTACAAAACATGCTGTCATCACTGATTAAACTTATGCAAGGTTGTTGTTGTTAATGGAGTTTGAACTCCCAGGCAACAATATCTCGACCCAATATACGAAGAAAAGAGGAAAGACGCGACAAATATGAATTTTCAAGAACAGTTGTTTATAGTTTTCAACAGTTCACATGAAACTGGGATCATTGTCATACTGGCCAATCGAAGTAATAATCGAGCAAATGCCGTGCAGTTCAAAGAAGATTTTCCGTCATGTTCAGCAATCGTTGACTGTACGGTAATAAGTACTCAAAAACCAGCTTCCCTTAATGCTAAGAGTCAATGTTACTCCGGCTACAAGTCAACCATAACTTCGACGTCTTAAGTTGTGATTGGTCTAAGGGGATATGTTATGTCTGTGTTGACCTGTTCTCTGGCTCTATTTCTGACAATGGGATTTGCAAAGAAAGTGGTTTTTAAACTTTCTTGGAGAAGTTGAAGGGACATTGGATACATACATAACAATGACAGCATAATGGCTGATACGAGTTTCGTATCCATAAGGAAGTAGAAGAACTACATTTAAAGCTCAATGTACTTTATATTGCATCGACTGCTTGCAAAATGCCCGCGAATGATGTAGTCGCAGCCCACAAAATTCATGTTGAACGCTTAATTTATCAAATTAGATAATTTTAAGTTAGTTAATAGAAGAATCCCTGGCACATCTTTCCACAATATAAATGAATTTTGGAGTGTTTCTCGTCTTTGACAAATTTTCTGGATACTCTTGTGAAGTAATATTTTATCTAAAATAATTGACTTTACATGTATACTAACCTTACATGAAAATACAATTGTGTTCCTTTCTGTATATTGCCAAGTCTTGCATGTATCATTATCGCATCCTCTTGCAGCAGGTAGGATATCTGAAACCTCTCTCAGTTATAACTTGCTCTGTAGATATATTTACTGTTTCCACCGGTGCTGATTGATTGATTGATAAGTAAGAGTTCAGCGTCCAGTGAGCAATATTTCAACAATTGCAGGTCGAGAATTAGTTAATCAATTCAAAAAAATATAATTAAGAGAACAAAGAAACTGAGGGCGGAGGTACAACCGGGACAAGGAGTTTTGATTGCCACCAGCAAAGGGTAGAAATGGGTAGGGGCAGGAAATTTAGCTTTATATACGAGTCTCGATGACTGTTTTCTTTAGACAATATAGAATACTGCATCGAGCGTGGCGTTTCTCTACACAGTTAGGCTACAATGGTTCACGGCGAGGCTTTCCGTATAATGACCTGACTACGCATTCCCCATCCACCAACTGGGGACGCACCCGGCAGCTCTTTAGCCGGGGCCCCTGAAAACCGATTCAGATCCCGAGAAAAAGACAGTTTCGAAATAAATCATACAGATCATCTTAACTTCCGTTGTTATGCCCCCGCCGCTAGGCGGTCGGGGCATTAAGGTTTACCCTGATCCGTACGTCCGTCCGTATGTACGTCCATACGTCCATCTTTTTGGTTTCCGGATGATAACTTGAGTATCCTGCATCGGATCAAAACCAAACTTGGTCACATGCTTACTTATCACCCAAGACAGACCGCTATCGATTTCCAGGTTGGTACCACCAAGGTCACAGTTGCTAAAAATAGACTAAAATTTCAATAAAATTTTGGTTTCCGGATGATAACTTGAGTATACTACATAGGATCAAAACCAAACTTGGTCACATGCTTGATTATCACCCAAGACAGAACCCTATCGATTTCCGGGTTGGTACCGTCAAGGTCACAGTTGCTAAAAGTAGACTAAAATTTCAATAAAAATTTTGGTTTCCGGATGATAACTTGAGTATACTATATCGGATCAAAACCAAACTTGGTTACATGCTTACTTATTGCCGAAGACAGAACCCTATCGATTTCCGGGTTGGTACCCCCAAGGTCAAGGTCACAGTTTCTAAAAATAGACTAAAATTTCAATAAAATTTTGGCTTCCGGATGATAACTTGAGTATACTACATAGGATCAAAACCAAACTTGGTCACATGCTTGATTATTACCCAAGACAGAACCCTATAGATTTCCGGGTTGGTACCCCCAAGGTCAAGGTCACAGTTGCTAAATATCAAAATACCGAAGTTACTGTTAATTTATTTTCTGCATATGCGCATTTCGACAACTTATGTCTCATCAGTGCAGATAAAACCAAAACATTTGGAAGTTCATTAACCAAAACGTGTAAAATATGATGGAGAACAAATAGCCAAAAGGGTCTAACTAGGAAAGCCAAAATTCAGCTAACGACAGAACTATGCATGAAGGAGATACTCCTTAGATTTAAACAAAATTTGGTAAAATTTAGATATTGCAAATTGAAATAAAATCGGTTTTCGGGTCAGCACCGAAGTACTGACTACTAGGTTGGTGAATGCCCTTGGGGACTAACAGTCCACCAGCAGAGGCATCGGCCAGTGGTAATAAATATCAAATACCGCAGTTACTGTTAATTTATTTTCTGCATATGCGCATTTCGACAACTTATGTCTCATCAGTGCAGATGAAACCAAAACAATTGGAAGTCCATTAACCAAAACGTGTAAAATCTGATGGAGAACAAATAGCCAAACCGGTCTCACTAGGAAAGCCAAAATTCAGCTAAGGACAGAGCTATGCATGAGGGAGATATTCCTTAGATTTAAACAAAATTTGGTTAAATTTAGATATTGCAAATTGAAATAAAATCGGTTTTCGGGTCAGCACCGAAGTAATGACTGCTAGGTTGGTGAATGCCCTAGGGGACTAACAGTCCACCAGCAGAGGCATCGGCCCAGTGGTAATAAATATCAAAATAGCGAAGTTACTGTTAATTTATTTTTTGCATATGCGCATTTCGACAACTTATATCTCATCAGTGCAGATAAAGCCAAAACATTTGGAAGTCCATTAACCAAAACGTGTTAAATCTGATGGAGAACAAATAGCCAAAAGGGTCTAACTAGGAAAGCCAAAATTCAGCTAAGGACAGAGCTATGCATGAGGGAGATACTCCTTAGATTGAAACAAAATTTGTTAAAATTTAGATATTGCAAATTGAAATAAAATCGGTTTTCGGTCAGCACCGAAGTACTGACTACTAGGTTAGTAAATGCCCTCGGGGACTAACAGTCCACCAGCAGAGGCATCGGCCCAGTGGTAAGCGCATTTCGACAACTTATGTCTCATCAGTACAGATAAAGCCGAAACATTTGGAAGTCCGTTAACGAAAACGTGTAAAATCTGATGGAGAACAATCTGATGTTTTGAATTAGAAGCAGCTTTCGAAAATTTGCTTTTATCCATTCATGCGTTGATCGACAGGAGTGACATTTTGATTGATATCCATGGCGGTCCATTAGTTATGCTTTTTATAATATAGATTTTCTACTCAAAAACCGAGATTAAATGCGGATTATTTTTGCATTTCAATGTGCCAGTTGTTTACCTGACTTGACACCGACATTGACGATATATTGTGACGGCACTTCATCCAGTGACTAGACATCCTTGATTTTCACCTGTGATGATATGAAATTTATTTAGATAAGAAAAGTCGATCTATACAATAAATTCATGTATATTACAACTTAACGGTTGAGTTCGGTTTGCATCCAACTTATATGACAAGTATATCTTAACACCTCATTTATCGTTTGGCCTTTTCAATAAATGTACTTCTTTCTTTTCGTTAAAATTCATATGTCAAGAAAACTTTGATTTTTATATTTTCCTGCATGAATATACAACAAACCTTTGGATGAATTGTCAATTACAAAATGTACCTCTTATAGTACCAGACATCTGTATAATCTTTGCCTTGCTTGTATGCTTTTCTTCTTTTAGTTTTCTACTGCATATGTGGCATTCCGATTCTTTTGGTCTGAACTCTTTGACTCCGATGTTGTTAAATGTTTTGGGTAGTTCTGGAGGAATTTTCTTTGTTTTTAAATATGAAATATCTTCTTGAACATGGCATGTTCTTTACCTTTTTCCGATGTTTCGCCGCTATTTTTTGTTTCCTCTAATCCTTCTGCATCAGAATCTGCAGTTGAACTAAAATATTCTGGCATTTCTTGAAAGAGAAACCACTTTCCAAGAGCCTTGTGCAAGCAATACCTCTTGGAAGCAGAACATTTACAGGTGAATGTGTTGCAATCCTTGTCGTACGTAACAACTGTTCGTCCAATACCGCGTTGTAGCAGCGAGTACTGACAAATATACATATCTTTGCGAAAAATTTCTGGAACGTCATTTGTAAACTTAAAAAGCTCTGAATACGTAGCTTCTGTAATGAAATTAGCATTAATTTCCTAATTTCCTCCAAACTATCTTCAGTAAGATTTATTTTCCTGCCTGCATATGGAGTAGACTGCAAATGGGGGCATTCAAACGTCATGTTTCCTCCTCGCTTTGCAGTTTCCTTCAACTCTATGCAGTGTAAATTACCACAGAAAGTGTCAGTGTTTGAGCCGCTAGTTTTTTTTATATTATCTGGACTGGATATGATGGACCTTTCAAATTTACCGGCGAACAAAATATTCCCTCATTTGAACTAACAATCACATTGTGGTGATGCCGATTTTTTCCAATACTTTTTTTATCCATTTCGTTGACCTAAAGGTGGGATTTCAGCCACTTTGGTGTAACCAATTTTCCATAAAGATGACATGCTGTCTTTTGCGCATCTTCTGTGTCAATATTTTCAACATCAAATTCCTTTAGACCATAACTTTTTCAGACATTTATATTTACTACTTTATTTTTGGTTCTTAATGGTGTGGATACAACCACGCTTATTCTACATTTCACATCTTTAGTGATTTATGCTCAAGTTTTATTTTATTTATTTTTATTGCTTGAGGTGTGGATACAACCACGCTTATATGTACATGTTCATATATACTTGTCTCACTATTTTTAGCTTTTCTAAATAAACTATGGTTTGGATACCACTGTGCCTGTAAACTCTGAAATTAATTTTTTTCAGTTGTACTGGTGTGGATACCTCCACGCCTTTGCATTTCTTTTTGTTTTGTGTAGATACCACCACGCTATATATCAAGTTTAATTTTTAATTTTAATTTATACTGGTGTTGACAAAACTACGCCTTTTCATGCTACATTTGAGGTGTGGAATCTACCACAATAATTCATTTCAGTTTATTCCATAATAATTTTATTTCTTTATCTGGTGTGGATAAAACCACGCCTTTCCTCCACCTGGCTTGTAATATAACCAAATTTAAATTATTTGGGTGTGGAATCTACCACGCCTTCTATTCAGCTGAATTGTGGCTGATATTGCTCCAAATATGGACCGACAACGTTCTGCCAAACAATTACAAGGGCTTATTCATTCTCAACTATTTCATCTAGCTCTGTTATTAAACCATATCAGCTTAATATTAAAAAGCACTTGTAAAGAAAGTTGAAGCCTGTGAACGACCAACTGTATCTTATGCTTTAAAGAAAGGTAACAATTTTAGAGCTATTTTTAGTACAGCAGCATATGAATTATTTAAACAAAGCTTGTATGCTATTCTTGATGAATTATCTCACTCTGATCAAAATCCAGCCTACTATACCACTACTAATAACAAAGATCAGAAAGGCCTATCTGTATATCAGACTATCTGTTTCTGTAAAATTATGTTTCCCGCTCGCAGCAAGCTTGGATTTCACACGGACCTGAAAAACACCTTTTTGCAAGGGACCACCCGAGATCTATTGTGACTAAGCTTTTTCCCAATTGGCTCAGTAGTATAAGAGTAAAAGATCTTTGAAAGTGTTTTTCCATATTGTCCAATATTTAAAACTATATTTCCCGCTGGCAGGTCATCTTGGTTATCGCTCTGACCTGAAAAGCATCTTTTTTGTGAGGGACCACCCTTAGGCTATTGTGACCAAGTTTGGTTCCAATTGGCTCAGTAGTTTCAGAGGAAAAGATCTTTGAATGTGTTTTCCATAGGGTGCAAGGTATAAACTTTGTTTCTTGTTGTTGGCCATCTTAGATATTGTACGGACCTGAAAACCCCCTTTTTAGGGGACCTCCCAAGGACTATTCTGGCTAAGTTTGATTCCAATTTACTCAGTAGTTTCAGAGAAGACGATCTATGAATATGTTTTTTTCATAGGCTTCAATGTTAAAACTATGTTTTTCGCTGGCGGCCATCTTGGATACTGCGCTTACTTGAAAAACACCTTTTTGTAAGGGACCAACCTAACTCTATTGTGACTAAGTTTTAATCCAATTGGCTCAGTCTTTTCATAGAAAGTCCTTAAATGTGTTTTTCCATAGGGTCAAATGTTATAGCTATATTTTCCGCTAGCGGCCATCCAGGTTATCGCACTAACCTGAAAAACACCTTTTTTTTGCAAGGTACCACCTCAGGACTATTATGGCGAAGCTTGGTTCCAATTGGCTCAGTGGTATCAGAGGAGAAGCTCTTTGAATGTGTTTTCCAAGGGGACCAACGTTAAAACTATGTTTCCTGCTGGCGGCTATCTTGGATATCGCACTGACCTGAAAAAATCTTTTTGTAAAGGACCACCCTAAGACTATTGTGACAAAGTTTTGATTCCAACTGGCCAAGTAGTTTCAGAAGGGAAGATCCTTGAAAGTGTTTTTCCATAGGGTCTAATGTTAAAATTATGTTTCCCGCTGGCGGCCATCTTGGATATAGCAGTGACCTGAAAAACACCTTTTTTGCAAGGGACCACCCGAGGACTATTGTGACAAAGTTTGGTTCCAACAGGCCAAGTAGTATCGGAGGAGAAGATCTTTCAATGTGATTTTCCTTAGGGTCCAATGTCAAAATTATGTTTCCCGCTGGCGGCCATCTTGGATATCGCACTGACCTGAAAAACACCTTTTTCCAAGGGACCAACCGAGAACTATTGTGACCAAGCTTTTTTCCAATTGGCTCAGTAGTATCAGAGGAGAAGATCTTTGAATGTTTTTTTCCATAGGACCAATGTTAAAACTATATTTCCCGCTGGTGGCCATCTTGGATATTGCGCTGAACTGAAAAACACCTTTTTTCGTAAGGGACCACGCTAAGAATATTGTCACCAAATTTGGTTCCAATTGGCGTGGTAGGTTCAGAGGAGAAGATCTTTTAATGTGTTTTCCATAGGGTCCAAGGTATGAACTTTGTTTCCTGCTGTTGGCCATCTTGGATATTCTACGGACCTGAAAAACGCATTTTTTAGGGACCTCCAAAGGGGTATTCTGGCTAAGTTTGATTCCAATTGGCTCAGTAGTTTCAGAGAAGAAGATCTATGAATATGTTTTTTTCATAGGCTTCAATGTTGAAACATATTTCCCCCTGGCGGCCATCTTTTTGATACAATTGACTCAGTAGTTTCAGGGAAGATTATTGGATGTGTTTTTCCATAGGGTCCAATGTTAAAACTATGTTTTCCGCTAGGGGCCATCCAGGTTATCGCACTAACCTGAAAAACACATTTTTTGCAAGGGACCACCTGAGGACTTTTATGACCAAGCTTGGTTCCAATTGGCTCAGTAGTATCAGAGGAGAAGATCTTTGAATGTGTTTTTCCAAAGGGTTCAATGTTAAGACTATGATATCTTGGATATCGCACTGACCTGAAAAACACCCTAAGACCATTGTGACAAAGGTTTGGTTCAAATTGGCCAAGTAGTTTCAGAGGAGAAGGTCCTTGAATGTGTTTTTCCATAGGGTCTTATTTTAAATATATGCTTCCCGCTGGCGGCCATCTTTGATATCGCGCTGACCTAAAAAAAAACACATTTTTTTAAGGGACCACTGTAAGACTGATGTGACCAAATTTGGTTCCAACTGGCTCAGCAGTTTCAGAGGAGATCTTTGAATGTGTTTTCCTAGGGTTTAATGTATAAACTGTTTCCTGCTGTTGGCCATCTTAGATACTGTACGGACCTGAAAAACTTTTTTTTTGCAGCGGACCTCCCAAGGACTATTCTGGCCAACTTTAGTTGCAATTGGCTCAGTAGTTTCAGAGAAAAATATCTTCGAATGTGTTTTTCCAAAGGCTCCAATATTAAAACTACCGTATATCGGGTAATTTTGGCGTGATGGTTATTTTGGATATATTAGCATGCAAGAAAAAGTCGCCAAAATAAAAACGACCAAATTTTCCACTGAAGTCGATATACCGCCTAAATTGTAAATGCATCAGAAACGTCAATGTGAGTTAAAAATACGGTTGACAGTTTTCTTGTTTGTTGTCGGTGTCATTCGAAAGTTGAACATACTAACCTGGTATTTTATTTTGTTTTTATGTTATTAAAACAGTGTTAATAAAGATACTTTTCGCGTTTTTTGTCTTTTTTATTGACATATATTTTGAATGGGAAGTTTGTGTTGATACGTTAATAATGGAATCGTGACCGGTAACACATGATACAAATCAGGGATTTTCAATTCTTTGTACAATATTGGAAAAATCGTTTCAGAGTTTATAAACAATTTGTACATGAAAATTCTTCACAGATATGATTGAATTTCATAATTCATTTTAGTTATTATATAGGTGAACATCGATCTTGTTTCATATTTACCGCCTTCACTTTTACCTGTAATACGACACATGCGTAGTAAGTAATGATCAAAATGGCGGTGAGGAACATTGCAAACGAGATAAAATTTTACTTTCATAGCCGTGTACGCCAACAAAATTGCATAAGCTGTTTGTTAATTTTGTAACTAAAATGTCATCAAATTGTTAAAAGGGTATTTAATCAAACAATATTCATTGTCGGCAACCTACATACAACAATCGGACGCCCGAGATGGGACAGGTAAAAACTTCAAACGATTAATTAAATATAATTGAGGAAGATCAATGGCAAGCTTGTGTATTGTTTTGATAACTTAACTGGATTTCACAAATTGACATCTGTTTATGACCACTTGTCACAATACATTTAATCGGGCAATAATATAAATATAAATAGGTACAAAGTAATAAAACAACAAACATCAAGAAAATATATATTTTTATTACAATTAGTAAATAAAGAACAATTTTATATAGTAATATAAGGATAAACCATTGAAAAATGCTTATACTTACCATTACTTACGCTTGGTGACCGTCCATTGTCCTTCGACCTATGTGCCAACTGACATATCTAAGGACAGAAACAAATTTTTGACCCGAAAAGACCAATTCGACCTATCGTCCCCATCGAATTTTAGTCCAAAAACACGGTATGCTGTGCGGTAAATATAAACAAGTAAACAAATTATCAATAAATCACTAGTTTTTATTTTGGTGGCAAAAATTTGAAAACCACCAACATAAAAACCGCCAAAATAAAACCTGCTAAAAAAAACAGGAAACCACCAAAATTTCCATTCGCCAAAATAACCCGATATACGGTATGTTTCACGCTTGTGGCCATCTTGTATATCGCACTGACCTGCAAAACACTTTTTTTGTAAGGGATCACCCTAAGAGTATTGTGACCAAGTTTGGTTCAAATTGGCTCAGTAGTTTCAGAGATGAAGATCTTTGAATGTGTTTTCCATACAGTCCAAGGTATAAGCTTTGTTTTATGCTGTTGGCCATCTTAGATATTGTACGGACCTGAAAAACCCCCTTTTTAGGGGACCCCCAAGGAGTATTCTGGCTAAGTTTGATTCGAATTGGCTCAGTAGTTTCAGAGAAGAAGATCTATGAATCTGTTTTTTCATAAGCTTCAATGTTAAAATTATGTTTCCCGCTGGCAGCCATCTTGGATATTGCGCTATCCTGAAAAACACCTTTTTGTAAGGGACCACCCTGACTCTATTGTGACCAAAGTTGGATCTAATTGGCTCAGTAGTTTCCAATGTTAAAACTATGTTTTCCGCTAGCGGCCATCCAGGTTATCGCACTAACCTGAAAAACACATTTTTTGCAAGAGACCACCTGAGGACTTATATGACCAAGCTTGGTTCCAATTGGCTCAGCAGAATCAGAGGAGAAGATCTTTGAATGTGCTTTTCCAAAGCCTTCAATGTTAAGACTATGTTTCCTGCTGGCGGCTATCTTGGATATCCCACTAACACATTTTCTCTATAGGAACACCTTAAGACCATTGTGACAAAGGTTTGGTTCATTGATTGATTGATTAGTTAGAGTTTAACGTCCAATGAGCAATATTTCAGCTATATCAGGACGAGAACAAGTTAATCAATTCAGAACAAATTGTAAGTAAAAGAAGAAAGAAATAAAGTTGGAAGGGACGACCGGGGCAACGACTTTTGACTGCCACTGGAAAAGGGGAGAAATGGGTAGGGGCAGGAAATTTAGCCTTCTATACGACACCCAGTGCGTCTGCTCTCTTTAGAGAAGTATAGAAGGGGTCTTTATACTGCATGGAGCGTGGGTTTGGTTCAAATTGGCCAAGTAGTTTCAGAGGAGAAGATCCTTGAATGTGTTTTTCCATAGGGTCTAATGTTGAATAGATGTTTCCCGATGGCGGCCATCTTGGATATCGCTCTGACCTGAAAAACACCCTTTTTGTAAGGGACCATCCTAGGACTGTTGTGACCAGATTTGGTTCCAACTGGCTCAGTAGTTTCAGAGGAGATCTTTGAATGTGTTTTCCATAGGGTTTAATGTATAAACTATGTTTCCTGCTGTTGGCCATCTTACATATTGTACGGACTTATTTTTTTTTTTTTTGCAGCGGACCTCCCAAGGACTGTTCTGGCGAAGTTTAGTTGCAATTGGCTCAGTAGTTTCAGAGAAAAAGATCTTCGAATGTGTTTTTCCAAACGCTCCAATGTTAAAACTGTTTCACGCTTGTGGCCATCTTGTATATCGTGCTGACCTGCAAAGCACCTTTTTTGTAAGGGACCACCTCAAGACTATAGTGACCAAGTTTGGTTTTAATTTGCTAAGTAGTTTCAGAGGAGAAGGTCCTTGAATGTGTTTTTCCATAGGGTCCAATGTTAAAATTGTGTTTCCCCTGGCAGCCTTCTTGGATATCGCACTGACCTGAAAAACACCTTTTTTGCAAGGGATCACCCGAGGACAATTGTGACCAAGCTTTTTTCCAATTTGCTCAGTAGTATGAGAGGAGAAGATCTTTGAATGTGTATTTCCATAGGGTCCAATGTTAAAAATAAATTTCGGGCTGGCGGCCATCTTGGATATCGCTCTGACCTGAAAAAGTCCTTCTTTGTAAGGGATCACCCTAAGACTATTGTGACCAAGTTTGGTTCAAATTGGCTCAGTAGTTTCAGAGAAGATCTTTGAATGTGTTTTCCATACTGTCCAAGGTATAAATTTTGTTTCCTGCTGTTGGCCATCTTGGATATTGTACAGACCTGAAAAATCCCTTTTTTAGGGGACCTCCCACGGACTATTCTCGCTAAGTTTGATTCGAATTGGCTCAGTAGTTTCAGAGAAGATCTATGAATATGTTTTTTCATAGGCTTCAATGTTAAAATTATGTTTCCCGCTGGCGGCCATCTTGGATATTGCGCTATCCTGAAAAACACCTTTTTGTAAGGGACCACCCTGACTCTATTGTGACCAAATTT
Organism: Modiolus philippinarum; assembly: GCA_002080025.1. Lineage (NCBI taxonomy): Eukaryota > Metazoa > Mollusca > Bivalvia > Mytilida > Modiolidae > Modiolus > Modiolus philippinarum. The sequence continues at coordinate 26,023 of MJUU01063298.1, forward strand.
GGATCCAATTGGCTCAGTAGTTTCAGAGAAGATCCTTGAATGTTTTTTTTTATAGGGTCCAATGTTAAAACTATGTTTTCCGCTAGCGGCCATCCATGTTATCGCACTAACCTGAAAAACACCTTTTTTGCAAGAAATCAACCGAGACCTATTGTGACCAAGCTTTTATTCCAATTGGCTCAGTAGTATCAGAGGAGAAGATCTTTCAATATGTTTTTCCATAGGGACCAATGTTAAAACTATATTTCCCGCTGGCGGCCATCTTGGATATCGCTCTGACCTGAAAACACCTTTTTTGTAAGGGACCACGCTAAGAATATTGTCACCAAGTTTGTTTCCAATTGGCGCAGTAGTTTCAGAGGAGAAGATCTTTGAATGTGATTTCCATAGGGTCCAAGGTATGAACTTTGTTTCCTGCTGTTGGCCATCTTGGATATTGTACGGACCTTAAAAACGCATTTTTAGGGGACCTCCAAAGGACTGTTCTGGCTAAGTCTGATTCTAATTGGCTCAGTAGTTTCAGAGAAGAAGATCTATGAATATGTTTTCTTCATAGGCTTCAATGTAAAAACTATGTTTCCCCCCAGCGGACATGTTTTGGATCCAATTGACTCAGTAGTTTCAGAGAAGATAATTGAATGTGTTTTTCAAAGGGTCCAATGTTAAAATTATGTTTTCCGCTAGCGACCATCCAGGTTATCGCACTAACCTGAAAAACACCTTTTTTGCAACGGACCACCTGAAGACTATTATGGCCAAGCCTGGTTCCAATTGGCTCAGTAGTATCAGAGGAGAAGATCTTTGAATGTGTTTTTCCAAAGGGTTCAATGTTAAAACTATGTTTTCTGCTGGCGGCTATCTTTGATATCGCACTGACATGAAAAACACCTTTTTTGTATAAGAACACCCTAAGACCATTGTGACAAATGTTTGGTTCCAATTGGCCAAGTAGTTTCAGAAGAGAAGATCCTTGAATGTGTTTCTCCATAGGGTCTAATGTTAAAACTATGTTTCCCGCTGGCGGCCCTCGTGAATATCGCGCTGACCTGAAAAAACACATTTTTGTAAGGGACTACCCTAAGACTGTTGTGACCAAATTTGGTTTCAACTGGCTCAGCAGTTTGAGAGGAGAAGATCCTTGAATGTGTTTTTCTATAGGGTCCAATGTTAAAATTATGTTTCCTGCTGGCGGCCATCCTGGATATCGCACTGACCTGAAAAAAACACCTTTTTTTGCAAGGAACCACCCGAAGATGTGACCAACCTTTTTCCCAATTAGCTCAGTAGTATCAGAGGAGAATATCTTTGAATGCATTTTTCCATGGGGTCCAATGTTAAAACTATATTTCCCGCCGGCGTCCACGTTGGATATTGTTCTGATATGAAAAACACCTTTTTGTAAGGAACCACCCTAAGACTATTGTCACCAAGTTTGGTTCCAATTGGCTCAGTAGTTTCAGAGGAGAAGATCTTTGAATCTGTTTCTATAGGTCCAAGGTATAGACTCTGTTTCCTGCTGTTGGCCATCTTGGATATTGTACGGACTTGAAAAACCCCTTTTTTAGGGGACCTCCCAAGAACTATTCTGGCCAAGTTTGGTTCCAATTAGCTCAGTAGTTTAAGAGAAAAAGATCTATGAATATGTTTTTTCATAGGCTTCACTGTTAAAACTATCTTTTACCGCTGACAGCCATCTTGGATATTGCGCTGACCTGAAAAACACATTTTTGTAAGGGATCACCCTAACTCTATTGTGAAAAAGTTGGGATCCAATTGGCTCAGTAGTTTCAGAGAAGAAGATCCTTGAATGTGGTTTTCCGTAGGGTCCAATGTTAAAACTATGTTTCCCCTGGCGGCCATCTTGGATATCGCGCTGACCTGAAAACACATTTTTGTAATGGACTACCCTAAGACTGTTGTGACCAAATTTGGTTTCAACTGGCTCAGCAGTTTCAGGGGAGAAGATCCTTGAATGTGTTTTCCATAGGGTCGAATGTTTAAATTATGTTTCCTGCTGGTGGCCATCTTGGATACCGCACTGACCTGAAAAACACCTTTTTTGCAAGGGACCACCCGAGGACTATTGTGACCAGCCTTTTTCCCAATTGGCTCAGTAGTACAGAGGAGAATATCTATGAATGTGTTTTTCCATAGGGTCCAATGTTAAAACTATATTTCCCGCCGGCGGCCATGTTGGATATTGTTCTGATATGAAAAACACCTTTTTTGTAAGGAACCACCCTAAGACTATTGTCACCAAGTTTGGTTCCAATTGGCTCAGTAGTTTCAGAGGAGAAGATCTTTGAATGTGTTTTCCATAGGTCCAAGGTATAAACTTTGTTTCCTCCTGTTGGCCATCTTGGATGTTGTTCCTAATTTGTATGACAAGAAAAAATATGTATTACATTATAAAAATCTACAATTATATATATTGTTGGGTATCAAATTAAAGAAAATTCATCGTGTATTAGAATTTCAACAGAGTTGTTGGTTGAAACCGTACATGAATTTCAACACGGTGAAAAGAGAAAATGCAAAGAATGAATTTGAAAAATGTTTGTATAAACTTTTCAACAATGCCATATTCGGACGAACTTTAATGAATGTACGAAAGCATGTGGACGTAAAATTATGTAATACCAAAGAGAAATTGTTTAAATACACCTGCAAAACATCTTTTGAATATTGTCGAATTTTCAATGAAGATTTAGTTGGTGTTAAAAACAAACGTGTAAATGTTTTAATGAATCAATCAGTGTATGCTTTTTTCCTTGGGGAGTTATTATTTTTTTACTGAGTTATCATTGGCGAACAGTATCTTGATGAAAAATCATTATCCAACACTTGCTCGATTTCTAGAAGTTCATCCTCGTTGATAGGTACAATAAAAAAATAATACGAATACCCATTACAACTTTGTAAGAAAGCAAACAAGAAAGTCAACACTTTACCAATCTAATTTTATGAATATTACGTGATCACTGAGTAGTAGAAAGGTGAAAGTGAAAAATGGCGTACCGTGTTTTGTGGGCTCTTATGTTTTCCTTTACAAATTATGCCATTTGTATGGATTTAGAAGATTGCTTTCTTTACGAAAGTCTTTTGGACTGCTCTGTAGAGAATGAGGAATCGATAACATACCATAGATAGAGATTTATGTACATTTCAGATCCGCAACATGTGCAAAACGTTCAATTTCAAACGGCTAGAAATGGCTCAATAATTTATTTTGAAGCTTCATCAGATTAAGTTTGTCATCTGGAAAGGGAATATTCACATAAATGACACAAAATTTTAAAGTAAGTATTAATCATTTACCTCATTATCCCCCCTTAAAAATACGTCAACACAATTTCCCACAATGATGACTCGTCGGTCTTTTTGTTGTTGTTTTTTTTTTCAACCTCTTGCATGAGGTGTTTCAATTCCGATTTCAATGGAGGCTGTTGTTTTCGTCTAACAAAATGACCCCCTTTTGTGTAGAATTGGCCTCTCCATGCAATTCTCTTCTTACCCCTTTTTCCATGCTTCTTTCTTTCTCATGTTGTAAATGTCTCACTATTTCAACCTAAATTTATAAAAATAATTCAATATGAAAGGATTGTTAGGGGTTTTGCTTGTACAGGATATAGACTTATATGTATTATAATTTTATGCACATTCGTACTCGACATTAAGTTCAGCATACATCATACAGAGGTACATTGTATTTTTATTTGTATTTATTTGTATTTAGAATGTGATTCAAATAAATACAACTTCATGATTATTTCGGTCCAGCATATCGAAGGACTTTTGAATAATTTAAAAAGAGAAAATCTAGCAGATTTCAATTACATTTATTCATTCATTGGCCTTTTAAGCATTATCTTTATTATCCAGATCATATCGTTACACATCGTCTTCCAAGATGTGTATCCATTTTTCGAATTTCCCTGCCGTTATGTGGACATTGTAGTCACAGCTAGTTTCAGTGCCGCCATCTTGAATAACATGACCTATTTATAGTCTTTGAAATCATGGATGAGGTGGTGGTTAAAAGATCGTTTTTGAATGCTCGTAGCTTTACATTTGTTAGTTGGCAAAATATCTTTGTTGCATCATTATTCAGAATGCCCTTCCAAAGTACTTTATTAACTTGTTTTCGCCCTGATATATATGAAATGTTGCTCAATGCCCTTTTAATTGAAATTAGCAGCCACAATGAGTTGATCAATTTAAAGTGTTTTTTTTTCTAATGGTACAATGAGAAATGAATTTTTACATGTACGAATTTTTACATGTACATTTCTTTGATACCTTCCTTTGGCCCTTTGAAATGAGGACAACACTGTCGAATTACCTCATGTTGCAGGGTGCTCTAGGCAGTAAGTGTGGATGCAAGGCAGGATAATAGTATTCTCATTCCCGTCTTAACACACTGAACAGTATCTGTTCTAGGTATCAAGGTGGCATCAAGTTTTTCAGCAGGTATAATTTCGAAATTATCGGTGATTTGACCGAAATTATATGCTTGCCGCCAGACATATGTGATTTTGTAGACAGATCATCTATGTTGAACATTTGAATAACAGGAAACACCNACCCCCCCCCCCCCCCCATGAGTTTAATCTTGTACAAAAAAATCGTATTGTGACCTGATGAATAGTCTGAAAAGACAGGGCAATTTCCGTATCTCGCCCGGCATCTTCGTTGATGGAGTACTAGAAACCGGATCAGGTGCCATGGATTTTAATTGGATTGGTGACTGATGATAGCCTCGATTTCTCCAAAGTTAAACAATTTGCCGTCCTTGTCCGTGCTCTCATCTTACATTGATTTTTTCTCGGATTTGAAAATTCTCCGGCTGGTAAATTTTCTTTTACATAAAACGATTATCGGCTGTCATGATCTTCAATCGGAGTAAACTCCTTCATATTCTGAATGCCAATGAAAATGCAAGACTTAGTTTTTTAAAATATTTATCGCACAGATAACAATTTTATAATATGTTACTGCAAATTTACTTGTCATTACACAGGCTTTAAATAAATATTTTGAAACCACGCCACCCGCAATTCAGGACATGAAACGCGCTTGATTAGTGATTTGGCGCGAAATCATGCACGATTGGTTTTCTTTATTGTTCACTATAAAACTTAACCCTTGACAACATATTCCCTACTCAATCTTTAGGCACTGGTTTTCATTTACTCCATGACTGGGACTTCAAACATTCCCTTGGTTGTTTCTCAATATGCCTTGTTTTCCCACTAACAGAAATTAATTTGACGTGTATCATCTCTAAACCACGATGAATCGGTGTAAAATGTTTTCAGCTTCTGGAAGCTGTTTGGAACATTTCAGCAATTTTTATGTTTTTTTATGATTAGAATTTAAATTCTCAAAAAACGTTTTAACCAAGAATTCCAAACATTGTCATTTTGACAAGATTTGAACTCAAATTTTGAAGAATTAGACGTTTTTTTTGTTTGTTTGTTTTTTTTTTAATTATTTTTCGTAAGTTTGAATGAAATGTACAGACAATGTGGGAATTCTTATTTTTACCACTTAATAAAACGTTGATGCTGTGGCAAATTTTTGGCTGAAAATGCATGGATTCGAAACTATAAACAGACACTTGGCTTAGTATTTCAGTAAAAAAAATGCTTTAGCTCAACATACAAGATTTTTAAAATATAAATGTCAGGTGTTGCATTTTCATTGGCGCTCAGTATATCTATAATCGCATAATTTGAAGGAATATCACAACACGACAACACATCGTATCCATTTTCCTGTTTATAAATTTTCTATCAAATAAAGGTGTTGAATCTTTATTTTACTTCACACAATATCTTCTATTCCTTAATGTGCATTCCTCGCATATGAAAGTGGGTGGTCACCTTAAAGCGAAAGATGGCTTTTGAAACATAATCCATGATGGCCACCAACGGAACATTACCCACAACAAACGGATATTGAAATGTCTCCATATTCACCATTGTCGCCCCTATCAATGTCAGCATCCTCACAGTCAGAACCAGCTACGTTAAATATGTCGCCAGAGGTGGAAGCTATTGCCAAACGAACCAGAAGTCAAACTAAGAAGAAGTTAGCATGGAGCGAAATATATCTGTAAAATGTTGACGTTAGTACAGTACAGCTGAGACATAATTTTTTTTATTTACCCTATCTACCTCATTTTATTTTAAATCAGAGTAAAGGCCTTTATCCTTTTCAATACTAAAGAAATAGAGAAGACACAAAACCGTAAGAAAAATTATCGCTGTTTCACCCAGATTAATGTACTAGAAAATGTGATTTATTCAAGTATGTTTCTAGCTGCCCTGTATCTTTTTCCTGAATCAAGTGATTGGGCAGGTTACTCTATCCATGTGAATATAACTCATATTTTATTGAATTGACTCGTTTATATATCGATGCCTTGTTATACATGTTAGGAAAGCAAGTATTTTTGCGAAAGTGACCATTTCTGTGTGTCTGACACATAGATTTTATTAAATTTGGCTGTTTCCAAATTGGTACCTTTTTTGAATGTCAATTACTGCAAACCATAATAAATGTCTTTTTTTCCTGAAAGCAAGTGTTTTCACTGACGACTGACTTTATTTGTTTGTCTGTGATTCATTATGTAGAAGTCTCGCCTATTTTTTATAAACTTTTTGGGTTTTGAAATTGATACTAATTTTAATTTTAGTTATCAGAAAACGCAAGTTAAATTGACTTTGTCTTTTTGTGACCCATTCCTTTGATTTAAATAGCCATTACACACATGTATATTTTGTGTAATATGGAGTTTTCAGTGTTTTCCATAATTGTTGTACACATATATTTTTGAATGAATTTACGGGTTTATAATCGTATGTTTTTAGCTGCCCTGTATCTTATTGAATTGACTGGTTTATATATCGATGCCTTGTTATACATGTTAGGAAAGCAAGTATTTGCTAAATGTTCTACAAAACCTATTTCTAAGCTATTAACATCCATCTTGACAGCCGTAAAAGAGGGCCTTCAAAAATATTGTGATGCCAGCTTTTCAAGCAGTGCTGTAAATGAAATGTGGATATTAAAAAAACTCTAAGGATCTGCTTGACATCTTAAAATCGAGATCATTATCACACTGTAACAGCATTAAAACTTTTGACTTTTCCACGCTTTATATTACAATTCCCCATGAACAACTGAAATCACG